>VZTZ01035713.1:0-16834 GCA_013400955.1 Drymodes brunneopygia | reverse complement strand
ATGGAAATTATCATACTCTGAAATAGCCTATTGTCCCAAAGTAAAGAAGTCATAAGAAAACATATCTCTCAAAAAACTACTTGAGAAATCACCTTTAGACAACGTGAGCAGCTGATACAGAAAGGTCTTTGGGAAGGCAAACTGACAGAGAAGAAAGTGAAGAAGGGCTGTCATTTAATGAAAGCAACTATCACAGTAGTATAGTAGGAAATTATTTCCCCAGAAAGTAAAGATAAAAAACAGCATATAGCTTAACAAAGTTCTAGAAGTTTCCTATAAGAGGAAGAAAAAGGAATATTCATTTACCAAGACAGGAGTGCAAAATACAGTTGATATTAAAAAAGCAGTGAATTATTTCTTTGTTTCCATTTTCAAGAATTACATTGATATTTTCAAAAGCAGATAATGATCCTGAATATGTAAGTCACAGGTTGAAGGTGCCTAGATAAAATAAATGTGGTCACATTGCATGTGAATGAAGTCCACTAATGAAAATTAGTGCAGCATTCTCAAAAAATTACTAAAAGTAGTCTCTGAAGGGTGAATAATTATCTTTGAATATATAGATGATTGTAAAAAGGAAATGGATTTCAAGAGATATTCTGAAAAAAAATTACTTAGTAACAATAGGGAGAATAATAAATTGCTAAACAACATTAAATTGTCTAGGACACATTACAGTAAATGTATTTGTCTTCTGTTTTTTTGGGTGGGAAATTGCCTAATGGAGCTGCAGGTATGATGTATCTTGAGCTTAGAACTTCTGTATTGTCACGTCAATTCTCAGAATTAAGCTAAAGAAGTCAGGTCTGGGTAATGTTTCCCTTACAAGTTTTGTTGCACAACTGTCTCAGTGAGAAATTATTGATTCATTGACAAACTGGGAGAGTATTTCAATGAGTCAGTCTCAATTTTTAGGCAATATTTCAGTGTAATGATTTAAGTCTTGGAATAGAAACTGAACCCAAGCTATTTGTTTTTGATACAGGCTAGGAAGCAAATGCTGCTGATGATCTACCAATGACACAGATATCATTTATTTAGAACTCTGTAAGGCCTTTGACAGTCTCTCACACAAAATCCTTTTCTCTGAACAGGAAAGATATGGATTTGAGGGATGGACTGTTCAGTAGATAAAGAAATTTCTATTTTATGAAGAAAATGTTGACAGAGAATGCACACTCTTGGATAGCTCTAAATACCAAAGTATACTTTTTCTATTGCCAAAGAAGTCCTTGATATCACATCCTTTACAAAGTACTGAAGGAACTGAGGTAAGGCAGAGGCCTCTGATGGTGCCTGACTTGCTCATCCTTGAAGAAAACAGAACAGTTTGATTCTGAACCTGGTAAATATCTGAGCTCTTCTGAGTGATCTGCATTAGGGCCTTATGCACAAGTGCTTTAAAAATGCCAGTAGACCTGCTGTCAGCTAAGAAGCTGTGTAGAATAATAAACTGGAATTGCCATTCTTCAATTCACTGTCTTTCTTGTACTACGTAACAAGTGAATGAGAAGAGTAAACTGTAGGAGGAAGCACCACTTCATACACAGAGGAAGGAGATGAAGGCAGGGAGATTTGTCCTGATGAGATGCTTTTTCAGTTCTAAAGGTAGTGGAAAAGGTCTGTTATAACACCCATCCCTTCAGATGGAAGAATAATGTAAACAAGTCTGCTAAATAGTGCTGTTAACTATCCCAGCTGTATGATAGAACTGAGCCTTTCATATGCTGAGAATGAAGAGGCTAGAATAGTACAGAGTTTGAAGATGATTTTTGGCAGGATCACCACCATAAAAATAAGACTGCTTTTTCATGTCTCCTGGCCTGCATGTGGCTCAGGCAATTCAATAAACCCTTATTTCTGACAGAACTTGACACAAAAATATATACACATATACAGGATTTCATATAAGAAGAGTTATGTCTTAGGAGGGACACTGAAAATTCTCCTTAATCATGTGAAAAAACAAGCAGCTCACTTTTAATGGCTCTACAACTCTAGTAACAAAGAAAATTAAATTGTTGTCTTATGCTGTCACAGTGCACAGGTATATAAAATATACTTAGGTCAATAAATACTGGAGGAATGGTCTTTATGGATTAACTTGGCATAAAGAGCAAATGAATAGGAAATTGATATACAACAAATCCTTTAGAAAAGTTGGTTTTGGTGCAACAGACAATGTCCATACCATGCTCTCAAAGATTCGTGCGACATGGATTTCTGAAATTCAGAATGGGATGAAAAAGCCTGAGTCTGCACCACATGGGTGAATTTTTCATAAAGAATTTTTCTGCTAATTATTTCAAGACTAGGAAAATCTAGACTAATACACCATGTGATAGCAATGCAATACAGAGATTGCGGCCTAACAGATAGAAAAAATACCAGCTTTGCAACAATGCCCTCTGCCTTGCACACTGCACTTCCAAAGGTTGCTGGAGCAGGAAATGGTTTCTGTATTATACTCAGCTAGAAATTCCATAGCTCTGACAGTGCCAGATACACTATCAATTGCAATAAATATGTCCTTTGCATAATTTATTGTTCCCATTCTGTGAATTGCTGCAAGTTTCAAACATCTGGACCTGTCATATCATATTATCTCAGAACAATAACCATAAGCTGAAAGACTGATCTGTTTATGAGAATGGTATCCATGCTGGGCCACAAAATCACAACCAAGAACATTCATACTTCCCTACTTATTGCCTTATGCTAGAGCAATTTGCATTGTACCATTTTGTGCCTTCATCTTAGGTCTTGAGGGGAGACTGATTTAACAGAAAAGGATACTTTTTTAATGGCTGAATATCTATTAAACATAGGCCTGGACAATTCTTGAGCAGTGCAGTTAGAAGGCCTCTACTAAGTTTTCATTTACTTCTGTATGCTATATAAGCCTTTTAATAGCTATTCAAGCATATGAACATTGATCTCTAATGCAATTTATGTTTCATGGCCTTGTATCTGTTTCTTGACAAATGCTGTGTGAGTAAAACATCCCTTTACTTAATTATCTGCACATGGGTATTTTTCTTTTCATTTTTATGAATTATGATCAATACCCAAATTACTTGCCAACATTATCTTTACAAATTATTATTGTTATGATAACAACCTACTGAAGAGTCCTTTGGACACATGGGAACCTTGTATGACCTCAAACCTGGAACGTGCTGCGTGAGTGTAATGCTGGATTGTGTCCACAGCCCACCTATAGCTGCTCTTGGCCTCCTTCCCTACCAATGGCAGGCCTGGAGAGAGCTAAGAGTGAGTTTATCCCTGTAGAACATCTTCACTGCTGGATAAAGGGCAAACAGGAGCCTGGGGAGGCACTCAAGCACCTCATGGGAATACATTCTGAAGGGCAAGTGGGAGCTGTGTAAGCCTTGGCCAAAGTTTTCAGAAGTGCTGAACGTGTGTGCCAGCACAGACATGCAGAGTCTCCTTCTCTGCCTGTGCTTGTGTCTGATCAGACCAGCACCATGTTGGGCTGTTGTGGGTCAGGGCTTCTTGCCTGTTCTGACACGATGTATTTCACAAGGTGAAATGCAGTGTAATACCAATGTACCTACCTGGCTTCTGGTCTGAGCCTGATTTATGTTTGTCCAGGAACACACGCAGGGTCATAAAATAGGGTTCTTTACACCCATGCATGCACAGATTATGTCATATGAATTTTGTTGACTGTAAATTTTCAAATGATTTACACATCTTTGAAAATTTCACTCCTAGAAGCCTCTAAATAATTTAATTATGCACTTTCAGCCTGGAAGGCCAGTGTGTATATTAAAGAACACATGGCATCACACAGACATGACACTGCCTCTGATTTGGTTTTTAGCTTAAAGGCCTTTGCCTATTCTTCATATTAAACTAACTAGAAACATTTCTGTAACTAACTGGAATATTGCATACAAGTTTAATTTTAAAATATAAAAGTGAAGAAAATCTATATTGTATAAAAACATTTTGGTATCAGTAATAGTTACTCTTTATTGAATAATTAAAAATGATACCTCTGAGGAGTTAACTCAAGTGATTATTGAAGTGTATTTGTAATGTATGGAGTCTGTCTTTTTATATAGTATCTTTCACTCCAATATTATGACATTTCGTTTTATGTTACTGCTTATGGTTTCTTCACATTTCAGCATTGCTCTAAGGAAGCAGATGAATTCATTTAATGAATTTCATTTTCTAAAACTAGTGATGGAAAATCTGTTGGGGAAAAAGAATAAAAAGATGTAGTCATGTTATTCTTAGTTGTTCTCCATGTTCAGATCAGATAAAATCTCAATAAAAATTGCTTGAGATTATGACAAACCTTCATCTCAGGTCTTTCTTGAACCTTATGCTGCCCAGATTGTAAGCTCACATGCAACTCATCTGACAATTCATCTTCCTTCCACAGATGATCTCTGCACAGAATATACCAGTAGGGCAAAATCACAAGCCCCCAGTGACCGACATCTTCTGTATTCACAGATTGTGGAACTGGGATGAACATTTCCTGAGATCCCCTTAAAGGCTTTACTTTAGAAATTCTGCACCCTGGCAAAAGGAATGAGTGTGCTCTGTGCTTCCAAACCTGTACTCACTTCACACTTCAGCCTACTACTGCTGATACAGAAAAAAGTTGTATATCTATCTAATGGGAAACTTTACAGAAGTTTTTACCTTAAAGGCCATTTCCTTACCTGAGCTTCAAATGCAAAAACAGAGACATGAATTAATATTATGGGTTGAAAACAACACTTATAAGTTTTACTTTGTGTGTACAATTCAGCACAGCCTTAAAAAGGCATGAAATAAGATTTAGATTGTTTTGAGCTCCATGACCAGGTTTTGCTGAAAGACTCAATCTCTTCAGCCTGAATTCTGCATTGAGAACAAAGCATAATCTGCCATTGTGTTCCTCAGTGTTGCAATGTTGCGAGGTTGAGTCAACCTTCCCCTTTCATGTGATGAATGATCAGATTAAGACATTTCCTTATTTATGAACCAGGACTGGTCATCGTAAGGGTCAAATGGAAGATCTCTCATGTTGGAAACACCCATTCTGTTACAAGAGCACTGAACTTTTTCCTTGAAGGGTCCACCCATCTTGTGTTTGGTAGACACTTGTCTTGAATCATGAGAGAGAATGCAGTTTTTGTTGGTTTTTTTTTTAAATTAGGACATGTAAGCCTCTAAAGTGAGACCCTCAAACTGTATTTTGTAATGGAATTTAAACTGGCATATTGTCTTTCTGATGTGTTTAGATGAAGGCCACTGAGACCTGCTAAAAACTGCAGCTGGTTACTACCCACTGCAATGATTCTAAGATTAGAAAGGATTCCACTGCAGTTTTGCCATTTTATTTCATTTTGTATATCAACAGCTGTTGGCTGTTGGATGCTACAGAGCAAACTCACCAGTGAGGCCAGATTATTAAATCCCTGAGAACAGCAATGAGATAATCTGTATATTCTTTGTGTGTCTGCAAGAAAGCACAGAAGAGTAACAAGCAAGAAATACATTTTACCAAATGAGTATCTCTGCTCTGTTAAAAAAGTTTCTGTTGTTCTGTGGACAAAATAGTTTAAATCAAAAGATTTTGATTTAATAAAATAATCCATCTCTGGGTTGAATTTACTCAAATAGTACACTAATGCAGGATGAAGAGCTGATGTGAGACTACTGGCAAACAACAGAGTCATAAGCAATTTTTTTTCTTTTGCGTGTGTAGTTGCAAGGCTTCCTACCAGCATTTCTGTGAGTTCTTGGGAGGGAGAGAGGCTTTGGCAGATATTAATTCATGCCTTGGCAGTGGTCAGACTTCTAGCAGAAAGACTAACAAATATAATTTTAGAGGTAAACTGCTAGACACTGTAACATGGTCCAACTTACTCCTAAAATTTTTGCTGTTTTGTCAGGAAATAGTTTTATACATCACTTTTAGAAACCTGCTATACTGTGTCATGTTTCAAGGCAGTCTTCAAAAATTCTGTAAAGATCTTCATGCTATCCTTATAGCAAAAATCAGATTTAATTATGTGTTTCATTACTTATATAGCTGATACTACTTTGTCAGCTGCTGCCACAGAACACTAATATGGCTTAAAAATAACACAGCAGTAACATCAATACACTTCACAGAGCTGCTGCAGCTGCTTAGGGATGAAACACAAAACCTCCCAAAAGGCTGCAAATGAAAACAAAACAATATGTGCTGATTTATGTTGCATTCTGAAGGTCAATAAAACTGGGACCTAGCAAGGAGCACGAGACATCTGCCACTGATAAGTGGTGCTGCCAGTGCTGCAAAACTCAGCATCAGAATTTGACTGTATAAAATGTCATTACTGGTGTTTAAATGCTTAATTAGCTGCTGATAGGCACCATGAGAATGCAAGAATGTATTTAGGCTTATGTTGGTGAAAAGCTTATGGTCACATGGTCAATCCACTAGAAATTATTTGTAGCATTCAAAGTCACGTCACACCCACAGCACATGAGTGGACAGTGGAAGGCTGATCTCTCTGGGAACTCCAGCTGCAAAACACCACAGACTGTGGCCTGGGTATGTATCATAGAGTCACCTGAGGTTACTCCATTAGGTCCAATTTGTGTCAGTCCAGATTAACACCACGATACGTGTTGCAAAAAAATAATTATTTTCCTTCTGTTAGGAATGAAGACAAATTATGGTTCACCTCTTGTCCCTGTTTCCTGCCTTCACATGACAAAATACACTCTTTAATGGCCACAGTTCTTGATGGTCTCACCAGAAAGGTCAAAAAGAGGTTAAGTTCTGAAGCCTGAATTACTTTTTCAAATTCCTTTTGTGTCGCCCTGGTTTTACAGGGCCCCATGAGTTGTAACATTGTAACTGTAGTTTCCCATGCTTTTTCTGTAAATATGGTCCTTGTTTTTCTNTTGGTCTGTGTCAGGTGTGCTGTAGTTGTGAAGAGTTTAGGTAGGCTCCATATGCCATGCTGTGAGAAACTAACAAATGAGGAGGACAGAGGTTTCCAATGTCTCTTACCATTAGTAAATTTGGTGTCACAGTTGTATGGTGGCAAGGGGTGGGAGGAAGCAACTAAAATACAAATTTCTTGCAACTCACCAATCCATAGCAGCATCTCTGCCTGCACTCTTACATGGATTTAAACAACCCGGAAAAAAATTTTCATGCTTTATTTGTGGTATTTTAAACTGTAAATAGGATAATGAGAATGAAGACCTTCAGACACGGGAACAGGCTCTTTTCATCACTGAAACTGAACTGTGGGTGTTCCCTTGGCAAGCACAGAAGTAAATGTGCATTAGGAACACAAATTTAATGTCAGGAACACTAAATATATAAAGAAAGGGATTTTCAAGTGGTAAATATTTATAAAAATACTTCAAATGAACAAGATTCAAATTAAAGTTTCATAGGAAATTTGGCAGGTTTTGGTATGTATTTAAAAATAACTTTCTATTTTAAGAATTGGAAGGGCGTAAATTAATCCGAGAATCTGTAACTGGAAAATAGAAAGTGAGACAAAAATTGTTGCTAATGTTTCTCTAATTGAATGGTGGCAGGACTGCACACAGTTTGTTTTAACCTTATCTGAGAGCTTGTCTGCCTATATGACAAGAGAGCTAGGTAATAAATATTATGCTGTAATAGCTGTATACAAAGAACATTCTGAGCTCAGTTGTTTTTTTCTTATAATTGTTAATTGTTCTTTTAAATAATAGCTGCAATCGATTTTTTCCCTCAGATTTGGAGGACTTCAAAATACTGAAATACAAAAGAGTGAGATTAATGAAAGGTAATCCTTAGAAAGAAAAATCCTGGAGTGTGTATAACACAAACATTCTGTGTGAGGAAGCCTTTTAACTGCGGACATCATTTTGTTCAGAGTTTCTGTAACCCAGAGTCAGCAATTGGCTAAACTGTCCCTCACCACAAGAAATCCAGAATGCATGTGAACAGGCAGAGATGCAACAAAACAGGAGGCAGCAAGTGGGTCTGTGCTCCCTGAGCCCTTGCCATGACACTTTTCAAACATTTGAATTGTTGACTCTTTTCTTGCCATCAGCTGAGCTTCAGAAGAGTGGAGTTCAATGTATTTGCTGGTAAACTGGGCAGTAGTAGGTTTTTATATGCCTGAGAATCTTTGCCTGACCCAGAGGAATGATGCAAGAGAGAATTTGGGTGCAGGAGACCCTCTGACGAGTTCAGGCTGCAGCCAGGTGTGAGAACATTTGCCTGCTGGCAAGTTGGTATTGGAGAAAGGGCTGACTCCCACTTCATTAAGAATTTAGACCTGGAGTTTACAGCCCTTGGCTCATGAACTGTTTTTGACTTCAGGCCTACAGAAGGCAATGAAAAAAGGAAAAAAGGAGCCTACTGCTGCTAAGCTTATATTTGCTCCACAGAGGTCTTTTCAGCCTTGAAAGATTTTAAAATTTTTAAAAATTAAAGTGGAGAAAAACAGGAGGAAAAAAAAGACTGATTTGTGAGCCCTACCTTTCAACTGAGATTGAAATTCAAATTGTGCAGTCAGTCACAAGAAGATATTTGAACTATATTCAGGGAGCTGTGAGAATGATGATTTAAGTACCTGGCGCAAAAATTCTTTAGGTGAAACATATTACATTCGATGGGAACAAGTTTAGGCCCAAAACTGGAGAAGATTAAAGAAACTATGATTATTCTAATACAAGTCCTGTGAAATATTTATCAATTAATCAAAGAAATGTGAAGATTTTTGGGAAAGATAATTTTAAATAAACTAAAGCCTTAAGTACCCCAAACCTAGTCAACTGGAAGGAAAAATACGGTTGCTTTTTGTTGTGAATGACCAATGATAAATATGAAATGCAGCCTGGTTTTACATACACTACAGTATGATTCTTTTCAGATGAAAACAGATTTTTGCTCTGTTATGATACATATTTTTAGCAGTAATTTTGGGAGATTTATGAGGAATCATAATGAACATAATTAAAATAATCCAATTATCCCGGATGTGCACTTTTGCCAGTTGAGATCTGTGTTTCATTCCCTGATGCATCAGCATTTGAATACAAAAGGTTAAATCAGACCCCACAAGATTATTTATATGTGTATTTGCCAAAGCAAAACCCAGAGCTTTCTAAACTGCTTTGAAGTGAATTATGTCATTTAAACCTTCATAAGGTGCATAATAAATGTGCATATTACAGATGAGTCAATCACCATATTTTTCCAGAGATAAAAAGAGGGGTCAGGGGAAAATTCAAGCACAGACTTCATATAAAAGTTTAATACCGCTGTCAATCTGAAGAGCTTTTGTATTACCCATAAGGTGTTTTTAGGTTTTAGTTAGTGTCGTTGTTTTTTTTATCAGAAGTGGCAAATGTGCTTACAGATAGAATCAAATCAATCCCAGTTCTCAGTGGTCTGTATTCAAGAACACCATAAGAAATCTGTGAAGACTTTCTTTCATAGACCACTGAATGATGAACTTACATGAATCTTTTGCACAAACTTTAGTCTTAGTCACTTCACAGTTGGGATTTACAGATTCATAAAATTTCCCTATTTTGAAGGAAAAAAGACTAAAATCTGTGGCCCAGATCCTCCTTTGCAGAGATTCCACTTAAGGAATCAGTGTCAGGATACCAGATTTAGGCCATGTTGAAAAATCCTGTTGAGACAAGAGGCTTATGTTTTAGTGGCCTTGCCTTGTGTACATTTCACATACTTTCCATATAATCCCATATTTTGGTAAATTCTGTCTCAGATGAAATATTTATTATATGACTCAGAAAAAATGTTTGAGAATAGTTTCATTTTGTAACAGTAGCTCACACTGGGACAAGCCTCAAAATATCTTGTGTTGTGCAGCCTTGAATTTTTTTCTGGTTTTTCTGTTTATTAATTTTCCTCTGTAATTATTAGTATATAATTTATCTATCAGAAATGTCGTGGAAATGGATTATTTGTGTTTCCTTGGAATGACTAAAAAGGGTTATGTAAATTTTATCAGTTTGTTTTTATATTTCCCTTTTTTCTCTAGGGTGGTGGCTTGAAAACATCTGAACAGTGGTAATCCCTTGAGATCAAGCTTTCCATTATCAGTCAATATTTTTTTAAGTACAAGTGTCTGTTCTGAGAGAAATAGGTTGCAGTTAATTGATGTTCTCAGTTACAGATGAAATTATTGAATACTGTCTCATGATAACTGCCTCAGGTGACGGTAGAATCTGCTCTGCCTAAAATTAATTAATTCTTGTGTGTGGTTCAGTACTGCAATATCCATGCTCTTTTTTTTCATTTCAATCCTTTGCACATAGAATTTCATAAGGCTACCAGGTGTAGGCATCAGAAGGATCTCCACAGTACCCTAATCTGATAGTTATGATCCATCAGTCCTTGAAGCTGAACATTCCTGCAGTTCAGTGATGTGCTGTAAGCACAGATCATGATGTTCCACAGAAATACCACTTTGTTGCTGAAAGTGCATAAAAATGCACAGTGGTTACATAAGAGACACCACATTATTCCTGTTAATTGATTACTTTCATTAATTCCTCTTTCTCGACTGATAAAATTCATGGTGATATTTCTGAATGTAAAGCATACCCTGTTAAGGGATTTATTTAAAGGGTGACTGTTTCCCTAGCATTTAATTGATTCAAAAATTATGTAATATATTAAGATATGAATGCCAGTAAAATTCCTCATCCAACTTCAAACACGTGACACACCATGTATATAAAATATTACTCTAAATTTCTGAACTTGACATGTAAGAGAACTTCAACACTCAAATATTTGCATATTTAGACAATGAGATATTTAGTGTTTTCATGTCACTTTGCTGAAGTCTGATAATGAAACATCAAAAAATTGTTATATAAGCAGCAGAATGAGTAATTTATTGGTGTCATCTGTTTCCTTAATGTAAATGGGAAGCTCTTCAATAATGCATTAATAAGATCTGTTCTCTCTATTGCTGGCCTACCTCTATAAAGTTTGTAGAAGTGTAATTAATGTCTTTATGATGTATTTACCTCCTGTTAGGTGTGTTAGAAATGAGCTTGGAGAGGTTATTAGGACAGTGTGATGAACTTAGTCTTGGTTCTTCAGGAAATTATACTAAATTACTACTTTTTAAAACCATTTTAATATTGAGTGTATGCAGCACTCTATGAACAGTACATTTACTTCTTCTTTAGCTTATATCAGAATATTGTACTATTAAAAATACATAGGTAAAATACATGACATAACAATATTGAAGTGTTTTTCCACTCTGGAAGGGATTTTTTTTTTTTGCTGAAGTGCTTTATAAATTCATGTTACCTCTTGTCTGCATTGTCCAGCTGCCAGTTTGCCAGTAATTTACCAGAACAGCAGCATCTCTATTTTTTTGATCTGGGAATGGACATGCAGAAATCATGAGAGTCTGCCTTGCAACATTTTAAGGAAAAGGTGATAGGTTAGCTAAACTTCTTCCTTGCAGCTCTTCTAGTGAGAGTTGTGAGGGTTTCAGTGAATAAGCAGCAGCAAGGCAGATGGCATTACAATGTTGAACACATGTTCTTTCATCAAGAAAAGAAAGGCTGGGAAGGACTAACACCAAGAAAGACTGAGGCGCTCGCATGTCCTGACATTTCCACTTTTTATGGAAAACTTCTGGCACCTTGTGCTGTACTTGTGTCTGTGTCATATGGAAAGAAGAAGAATATAGAAGATTAGGAAAAAATTTTTGGTAGGCATATTTCAGTAATGTTTGTAAAATAAGAATTAGACTTAGTACAGGATAAGCACTAAATTGAGAGTTTTTCAAAGATCTCTAATGTAAAGGAAGATAGGATAGAGCATAAATAATTTAGACGTTTTCTTCAAGGAAGTATCCACTAATCCAAATAAAAAGACTTGAACTTGAGTAAGTGCAATTTTTAGAACTATCTAAAAAAATTGATTCATTAAGATTTTAGAAAATGTCACAATAATATTTTTTCCTCATGGCCTTCTCAATACAAGTTAGAGATGCCAGAGGTAGATAAGTTGCTTGAAGAATTTTATCATGAAACAAAAAGTCAGTTTGGACATTTTTTTATCTAAACTAGGTACTCATTCAACTTGTCTTTAGACAAAACTATGCCTAATAGCTAGAGAGTCGCAGCTGGTATAGTGTGATATAATCCTAATTTGCTTTCCTTCAGATAAAACTCCAGATCAGATTGTAAAGTTCAAGGCATTTTTTGTTACCACCCCAATTTTATTCATTGCCTGGAGGTTTTAGTGCTTTATTTGTAGATATTAAATACAAGTTGAATCTGAATGTTATTTTATTAAATGGAGAGACATTGTTTTAAATGAGTCATAGATGAAAACTATATATCAGGAGTCCAAGTATTAATTAAAAAGAATATGTCAGATTCAGTAGCATAAAAATACCATAATGATGAACAATTATTATAGGATAAGATCCTTTTCTGGCAGAAGATACTTTCCTTGAATTTTCACGTCAGTGCCTAAAGCAGTACGAGCTGCCACAGTTAGTGGTTGGCAATTTAATCTCAAATTGCAGGAGGCTTGCCAGACAAAATGTTTAAAACTTCAGGATTCAAAGGCTTTGTGTTGCATGTGCTTGGAAATTAAAACTATTGTAGCCTTTCACCAAGTCTTAATTGTAGAAAGTTTAGGAAAAGGCAAGATTGTTTGTTTACCCTATAAGTTAGGATGGTAAAACTATGATTTTGAAAAGAAAATCCCTCAATGAATATTTATCACCATTCTCCTCCCCCACCCCCACCCCTGACCCCAGAATTGCTTCAGCATTCCTGGGCACCAAACATCTCCCTTATTTTAGGAGATGATAATATTTTAATGTCAAAACAACTTGAAGAAGAAAGAACAGTACATTCTAGGAAGTGTGTCAAATTCAGTTTCAGTCAACAATCTAAACTGTCACAATCTTATGCTGCAGTTCTTAAAACAGGTGCTTCTTTGTGCAAGTTATTTCCTGTTAGACTATGGAGTGGGATTTCTCAATAATTTTCCTCATAATTGTGAGTCTCATCATTGAATTAGCCTGCCATATCTGACTAAAGTCTTTATAGTAATGCCTAGCTCTTAATTCTGGAGCCATCAAGCACTGGAATTACTATAGATATGCCAGATTTTTCTGAAGGATCAAATTCTTTTTTCCATTTAATGGCAATTTTGTTAATGGAAAATCCCAAAGGTTAGTACTTCTATACACATTACAAGAATCAGCAGTTTTTCCTTTGGAATTAATGGCATAACAGCCTGAAAATTTTCAAGTGATTCAAAACCAAGTAAATGAGTCTTGAAATCAGTTGGACCATGGCACACTATGATACCTTTATCAGAGAATGTACAGATTTCACATTCACCCCATAATTAGTTCTAACAGTCATGTACTGTAACTTGTTTAAACCACTTCAAAATTTCCAATCAGGTAATATGGCAAACTATTAAGGAACAAAAATGAAGCAAAAAGATGTGATTAACATTTAGCACCTAAGATAATTTGAGAGTGAAAACAAAAGCCATCTTTGGGCTAAAGACAACTTATCTAAAACTGACAGATGCATTTTTTCAAAAATTAAATGTGATCAGATTTTGACACATTCATACGTCTTTACTGAATGGAATAATTTAATGAATAGAAAGGTTTGAGGTTAGTGGGCGTGATACTCTTTCCACAAAGAGATGTAGAGATGGAAATGCTTTAAATTCTCCAGTATCGAAGTCCCTTATCTTTAGGGAGAATTTTTCTTTATGGGAAAAAAAAGAACCCAAAAATTTACAAAGGACCACAGGCCTGACTTCTGTTCTTTGGTGGGGATGAAATGACAACCTACTACCTGTCCCTCTGTCAGGGGACAGATTAATACTGCCATTAGCAGTTTGCCATGGACAATGGTCAGCCAAAGTCGTAAGAATGAGAGCTTTTTTGTTCTGTGAAGGGCTTGGTTTTCTTAGCTGAAACAGAGATTATTGACATTCCATGTTAAAATCTCTGTTTGACAGAAGTTGTATGCTACTTTGTATTGGACAAAGAATGTTAAAATCTTGGCCAGTTAATGAAATTTGAATTATCTGCTTTGAACGTGCATTTGAATGTAATATGTTCTGAGGTTTCATGTCCTCTTGGCATTTGCTCACTGCTAGACAGATCCCTTTTTTTTTCTTTTCTGAAATTCTTTTTCAATTCATTCATGGTTATACTGTGCTGAAATTGACTCCTCTTTCAGTTGGTAATGCAAAAGCAGAAGGAATGCATTGTATTTTTTCTGAAGAAACAAGTAAGAATTTCAGAACCTGGCCCAGAGATTGGTCTGCATACTGTGGACTTATGGGAAAAAAATGCTTCAATGCCATGGGAAGGTTTTCCTCATTATTTGAATTTTTTTTTAACTAGAAATATGTATGTCCTAACATCTGAAGCATAAAACAAGACAGGTCAAATTTTCTGGTTTTTTTGGTTTTTTTTTTTAAACTTCCTGTATGGTTTGCATGTATTTATAGGAAATTTCAAAGGCTTTTTTAGTGACAGTTGGTCTAGCATGCATTTTATAAAATAATTTTCCATCACTGAAATTTACAAAAAAGATTTTATGTGCTACAACTATAATCAGGGTGAAATAGAGATGTTCTATTTAATTTTCCATAACCAACTATTACTCTATATCATATAAAAAAAAATGAGGAGAAAGCAACATTCTGATTATGAAGCTTCACTGATTTAGACTGAAATTGTCTTAACAATTTTATGTTCTGGGATGTATCTATGGGTGCTGCAGGAGCTGGCATTTGTCTGGAGCTGATATTTCTGCAAGGAAAACCTTTCTCTTGCAGAGGCAGAACTGTTGGATCTCAAAGGCAATGCTGCCACTAATGAAACTAAAAGTTTGCAAAAATAATTCCACCCATGAGAGAGAAGCCCAGGAAATGGGAGCAACTGTAGAGAAAATGTCTACCAGCTACAGACGATGAAAGACACTTCAACTAGTCTGTGCCAGAAAATTAAAAAGAAACTTACTATTAGACACAGGATGGGCAAATCAGAAAGAAATGTGTGATTCCAGCATAGTCTTTAGATAAGTCTTACAAATTTCAGTCAGTTCTAATTGTTATTTAAGGGTAGGCATTTTCCACCTATTCACCTCTTTTCCTTTTTTAATTTTTATTGACCTTTATCCAGTTTTCTACAACTCACACTCCCTTTTGTGGCAGGTCTGAAGATCAAAGGTTTCTGTCTTTAAAGAGAGACGATCCTCACTATGCTTGTGAAGTCACAGTCATTTCTCAGTCTTCTCAGTAGTTTTGCAATACACCCTGCAATAAAATTAGCTAATCAATGGAATGTACATATAGTGGATGTAGTAATTTATAAAGGCTGTGGGATTAGACACAACCAGGTAGTTCTGTCCAGTAGTGTCTAAGGTGACGCAATACACTCACTGAAGAGAATTCAAATGTGGTTGAGCAAGTTCTTGGTGAATCAAAAGAATCTTTCCCTGATTAGGCCAGAAGAAAATCTGACTGAACAAACACAGCTGGATTTTAGATTCATGGCTGTACCTCCCCAGCATCCCCATACATGGAGGAAAAAAAGAGGTGATAATTGGCATTGCTGGCAATATCGTGGGATGGCTTCCGTAGGATCGACTAATCAGCTACTCATTGAGGTTATCTGTCCACTGATCTCCTGCTGACAGGCAGTAAAAATTGTGGCTGCCAAATACTTTTAAAGCACAGATCTCTCTCAGGATGCCAAGCCTGCAAGGCCTGTTATTTTGATGTAGCTTGCCTGGATGTAGAAGGCCTGATTTGGAAATCATTCTCTTTGACAGATGTTGTTTTCGCCTTCGGCTTCATAGGAAGGTGAAGCAAGTAATAAACATAATAAAGTCACAGAACTTAGAGGTAAGCTTTCAAAGTAGTCCAAGAAAAATATTGTTTATATAAAATAATTCTGAACCGAAACCAGAACTGTCTCTGGACAAAAACATAATTGTAACTCATGCCATTCTCTTCTGACTGAATACCATATGAATTTTATATTTACTTCCCATACACTTTGGGAAAGATAGCCTGCCTGTTTTTGAACAGTACATATTTAAAATCCAACACATTTTGTAGGATATATTTAATGGTCACTTCTGACTAGCATTTGAGAAACAGAGGCAGACTGCAGATGTTGCAATATTTTCTAAAATCTTGGGAGTGTCTTTGAGCTTTTCTATCACAGCTTTGCTTTACAGGTTTGAGACTTCTAAATCCTCTCTGTGTATGCCATATTGTATTGGCTTTGTATGGCCAGGTTTTGGTAGTGGTGGGGATTACAAGGGCAGTTCCTGTGAGAAGCTGACAGAAGCTTCCTCCATGTCCCACAGACTAAGTGCCAGCCAGATCCAGAATGGACCAAGCCCGGCCAAGGCTGAGCCCATCAATGACAGTGGTAGGGCCTCCAAGATAACACAGTTAAGAGAGGGAAAAAATTACTACACAAGAGTAATTGTGGCCAGAGAACAAAGGGGTGAGAACATGTGAGACAAACAGCTCCACAGACACCAAGGTTGTGCAGAAGAAGGCGCAGGAGGTGCTGAGATTCTCCTGCAGCCCATGGCGCAAACCATGATGAAGCAGCTGTGCACCTGCAGTCCATGGAGGACAACAGGGGAGCAGAAATCCATCTGCAGCTTGTGGAGGAGACCAGTGCCAGAGGAGGTGGAAGCCTGAAGGAGGCTCTGACCCCATGCGAAGCCCACACTGGAGCTGTGAACCTGTGGAGAGAGGAGTCCGCACTGGAGCAGGTTTGCT
>VZTZ01035699.1:9706-28758 GCA_013400955.1 Drymodes brunneopygia | reverse complement strand
GAAGAGGGGAGATCCAGCATCAGAGACTGGGGGGGTTACAGGGACATGCAGTGATAGGGCACAGGGAATGGCTTCCCATTGACAGGGAGTGGGGTTAGATGGGATATTGGGCAGGAATTGTCCCCTGTCAGGGTGGGCAGGCCCTGGCACAGGGTGCCCAGAGCAGCTGTGGCTGCCCCCGGTGATCCCTGGCAGTGCCCAAGGCCAGGCTGGACACTGGGGCTGGGAGCAGCCTGGGACAGTGGAAGGTGTCCCTGCCCATGGCTGAGGGCAGAACAAGATGAGTTTTAAGGTCCCCTCCAACCCAAACCATTTTGGAATTCTATGATTCCCAACCAAGCTCCCAAAGGAAACAATCAGCAGCACAAAAAATCCTCAGGTATGTTATCAAATTCAAATGTTGCACTATCAAGTACAAGCATTTCCTGATCAATAGCTTGTGGGAGAGTTTGTTAGACAGCACTGGTGGCACCAGCACCATTCAGAGTCCAAAAGTCACAGCTGCTTTACAGCCAGGCCTTGGGGACAAGCCAACAGATCAAACTGCTGTCTGTGCAAGGGCACAGACGCTGATAAAGTTGTTTTAGCAGCATTTTTGCAGCACGTCAAGGCATTGGCACGAAAAGCAAATAAACACACACCTCTCCTGAGGGCGTGGGGACTGGGACCAGCAGCGTTCTGGGGCTGGGTGACAGAGAGCTGGGAGGTGCTGGGCGCTGCCTGGCCCGGGGCAGGGCCTGCCTGGCCGTTCCTCACTGGAGGGGGAGTGCCTGAAGAGGAGCTCTCCTTGGATTTTGAGGTACTGGAAATCAAAAAAAACCCAGGTTAGAGATGATTGTAACGTGCCTGGCCCAGCTCAGCTGCAGCTGTGCCATCACAAACCGTGCTGTGGATCAGATATTGGGAAACAATTTTCACTGAGAGCACTGTCAAGCCCTGGCACAAGTGCCAGGTGGAGTCACAGTCCCTGAAGTGTTCAAGAAACGTGTGGATGTGGCACTGGAGGACGTGGCTCAGTGGAGAGCACTGTGGCAGTGCTGGTTGATGGCAGGACTGATGGAGGATGATGATGATGATGATGGAGGATGAGTCAGCTGAGGTGGTTCTGGGCAGGGTCCCCTCCTGTGGCTCTGCACCTGCAGGCTTCCCTCACTTCTCTGTACTCAGAGTCACCTGCAGGAATTCAGCCCTCAAAAGGAGCCACTTTCACTCCCTGCTGCTGGCACTGTGCAAGTCCCACCTCTCCAGATGCTCTAAATGAACTGGGGGTACTTGCACAGGGGCTGGGCAGGTTTTAACTGCAATTTTCACACACGACCCCCAAGGTTTCATTTCAGCTGCCTCTGCCACAAAAGCCACCTGTGGAGGAAATACTGGCCTGCAGGGGATTTCCAAACGAGCTGCTGTTGTGAATACATCACCTGAGAAGGAGCTCTGTGCACGGGAGCCAGGGCTGCAGCAAACCCCAGGGAGGGGTTTCACCCTGAGGTGCTGGGGTTGATATTTGGAAGCCCTACAGGTTTCACACGTGGTTTGTCACAGCTCTCAGAGCACTGAGGAGCTGAGAGCAAAGTGCTGCTTCCACCTCACAGCAGGAAATCAGGCTGCTGCAATCAGCCCTGGAGTGCAGGGACACAGCCACAGAGCTCTGAGAGAAATTAAATTCTGTGCACATGCTTGTCCTAAAGAAACTAATCCTGAGATAGGCTGAACTGACTGCCAGGCTTCCAGAAAGCAGCTCTGCTCACCACTGACACTTGCTACAGACAAATAAACAAAACAAGACATATCCAGATAACGTGTACAAGAAACAACAAACAGGACCAACAGGTTTCTGTTATTGCCACTGCAGGATTTGCTCTTTCAGCAGCAAACTGGTGTCACCTGTGTGCACATCTCCAGAGCATAGCCTGGGAAGGGCAGTGTGGGCAGTAGAAATAGTCTGTGTTTGTATTTTTCATCATCATTTTTTCCCCCAAGAATTCCATTATCTTAGAAGATGAACTCCAGAACAGACAGAGCTATGTATGTGATATTAGAAGATGAATTCCAGAACACCCAGAACCACGGGTGTTGCTTTATAACACCAATTCTGGAACATCCAGAACCGTGTGTGTTATTTCAGAATCCCAATTCTGGAACATCCAGAACCGTGTGTGTTATTTCAGAATCTCAATTCTGAACATCCAGAACTGTGTGTTATTTCAGAATCCCAATTCTGAATATCCAGAACTGTGTGTTATTTCAGAATCCCAATTCTGGAACATGCAGAACTGTGTGCATTATTTCAGAATCTCAATTCTGAACATCCAGAACTGTGTGTGTTATTTCAGAATCCCAATTCTGGAACATCCAGAACCGTATGTGTTATTTTGGAATCCCAATTCTGGAACATCCAGAACCGTGTATATTATTTCAGCATCCCATTTCTGTTACCATGCCCATGGCAGGAGAGCTCCAGCCTGGCACTGCTGCCCACACTACACCAGGGCACACCCCAGGGGACAGAGGTGACACCAATTTGCTGCCGGAGCCGCTGCCAAGCCGCCGCCAGCGCAAGCCGTGCAACTCTTACCTGGCATCCTCTGAGCCTGGAGCGTGGGGCTGTTCTGCTGGGGCAGCAGAGGGAGCAGGGNCGCAGGGCGGCAGCGGCGGCTGGAAGGCGGGGGATGTGAGCTTTCTGTTTACAGTGCCACATCGCCGCGGGGTCGCGGCCAGCTCCAGAACCTTCACACCAAAGCTACAGAGAGAAGAGAGAGTGAACACAGCAGGCGGCCACCCCCCCCCAGGTGCTGCGGGTCCCACCCCCAGGCAAACCCCGACATGCAAAAAAAAGCAGCGACCAGGAAAGCTCCGCTGGCTGCACAGAAACACCACGGGGGTTAAAGGCTCCGCTGCCTGCACGACACCAGCGATGTTAAAACATGCAACGGGATTTGGCTCATCCCCACCGAGGGATGAGCTAAAACGTCAGTGCACAAAGTACTCAGTTACATCTGGAGACAAACACTGATGACGATGAGGTCACAGCACTCAGGATCTCACACGGAAATACAGACGGTTCCTCACACTCCACAGGAGCTCCTCGCTAAATGTGTTCTGCCACATGGATTTGGTTTCTATCACATTGCAGTAGAGATTCAAAAAAAAAAGCTACTGGATACAGGCTGTGGTTTGGGGGTTGGAATGAGAGATCTTTAAAGTCCTTTCCAACTCAAATGATTCTGTTTGTGTTTCAAGGAGAAACAGACCCCAACTCTTAACAGATTTCAGAATGCATACAGCACTTTCGTTCTACAATTTAATTTTATTCTTCTTGTGTTAAACACTGAATCTTGAACTGATTTTCTTCTCCCTCAGTGAGTGCTGACAAATTTGCATGTGGCTGGGCATAGCTAACAGGTAACAACATTTGCATCAACAGCTAAAAACAAGCACATCACTTGAATACTCATGATGAGTGATAAGAATGAACGTTACACTGGATGTTATATGGGAAACAGCACGTTTTACTGGGAGTTTTTAGCATTCTACTGCTTGCTGTGGCAATACTGTACCATCATCAACTCAGAAGTCTTATCATGAAGGCACCAGGTAGCACCACCTCAGCTTATGGGCTTTGGAAGAGAAGCCATGGAATACCAGGAGTTAGAGACTGAGAGATGCTACTGCAGACACTTCTGTTCCAGTGAGTCCTAAACCACCCCCAATCTGTAGCAGGAAAATGGAAACTGGGAGCAGCAGTATCTGCTTGGGATTTATCATGCATAGAGTGGAACTGGAAGGAAGTAACAGTACATTACCTCTGAGCCATCCTCAGGCTGCAGCAACAGGAAATAAATCACTACTGTTATCTACAGCATTTCCATGAAATTCCTCTCCTGACACCAATGAAGGTGTCTGATTGAAGCCTCATTTGGAGGAGGGCTGATAATGGAGAGAATTACACCTGAGCTGAGAATTACACCTACCTGTCCTTCTTCAGCAAATCCCCTTCCATCACAGTCATGCTCAGAGGCCTCTTCCTCTCCAGGGTCCCACATTCATAATCATTCCCAGTGTGTGACAAGTGGTTGGAGTTCACAGCAGGGACTGCCACAAACGCCCCGGACACGTTGAAATCCTCATCTGGAAGAGAGGCAGACAGAAAAGCTCCTAAACACACACACACACACACCTATCCCAGGTGCTGCCTCACTGCCCCAGCCACTGAGGCTGCCCAGAGGGAGATGTGGAGCTGCTGAGCTGTGGCAGAACTCACCTCCAGGGAAGAACCAGTCTGCGTGCTGAATGATGGGCTCAATGACTGCCACCACGTGCACCGAGGTGGCCGCTGCCATCTCAGCAAGGGACCTGCAGGAGGGGGTGGAAGAACACTTTATTCAGAGTTCTATCAAAGCAGGGAAACTAAAATCAATGCAGATTACCCAAATAACAACCTAGGCTAAGCATGGTGGATCAATCCCTCAGCAGCAGAGAAAGAGCAGCTGTGCTGGACTGTTCAGTAACAACCCCAACTTTGGGAAACACCCCTAAAATCCTTCCTGCCTAAGAACACCTTTATTCAGAGTTCTATCAAAGCAGGGAAACTAAAAATCAGTGCAGATTACCCAAATAACAACCTAGGCTAAGCATGGTGGATCAACCCCTCAGCAGCAGAGAAAGAGCAGCTGTGCTGGACTCCAGATTGTGCAGTAACAACCCCAGCTTTGGGAAACACCCCTAAAAACCTTCCTGCCTCAAACGACCTGGGGGGCATGGGCTGAATATACTTTTGAAACAAATATTTTGAAACATTTTTCAGGTAAACTGTGAATAGACTGAAGGATTTAAACCAATCCATTCTACAGCTTCACCCAGTTCTGCTCTGCAGCTTTCTTACAAGGACTCACCCTTCATTCTTGGCCCACAGCAAGTTGGGGCCCAGGACTATGGCGATGTTGCTCGGGGTCATTTTGTTGACGTCGCTGTTCTGGGCAAGCTTGGCTAAAAATTTGATTAAATACCTACCAAAAAGGAAAGAAAGAATTAAACAGCAGGAACTAAGAGCATTTTTTTTTGTTGAAAGCAAGTAAATAAAAATGTAAGAACTTGTAAAGAGAACTCCAAACAACACAGAAATGAGATGAGCAGTCTTCTTGTCTGGCAGGAGCCCAAAGCTTCTGCTCCTGAATCATAGAAGTTGAACTGGGTAGCAAAGACAGCAGCTCCCATCTCAGCAAAACAGAACCACAGAAATATTGTATTTCCAGAGAAGAACACTTAGATTCAGCTGGTTTCATGGCCTGTAATGGAAATTCCATGCTTCTAGGAACCACCAGAGCTGGTTTTGTTCCGGTTCATTTCCAAAACACAAAACCAAAAGGAAAAATGAGATGTTTAAAATGGATCCAGGTGATTTCTAAGAGTGGAAACTGCAGTAAAGAGCAGAACACAAGCCATGAGTAGAAGGGCTCTGTGCATCACTGTTTCCTGACAGTCAACACTGAATTATCTGAGGACACCACCTATGCAGAGCCACTGCTGCAGGAAATAAGAGCTGTTTTTATAAATCTCACTGAACTGGGCCAAGAAAAGCAGCCCTGGATTAGAGTTCAGGTTAATTGGCTTTGAGGGGCAAAGCAGCTGAGCTGAGAGATGTTCACACCTACCTGAAGTTAACACGGTAATGCTCAGGTAATCTGTTACAAATCCTCCATAACTCCTGCAGCTTCTTATCCTGGTCCTGAATACTGCAAGGACAAAAAAAAAAATGCCACCACATCTTAGTTCCAGGGCAAGAATTTTTTGTCTCTGCAGTGACAAAGACATGATGGTATAAACTTCCATTTATGCCAAATAAATAATTTGTACTCAGTAACCTGCTGGTCAGATCCCTGAATTATCTCTACCTGCAAAAAAAAACCTGCTTGAGCATCAATAATGTGCAGCCAGCAGCCTGGAGCAGCCCTCATGGTTACACAAAGCAGGTATTTGGTGCAATTTGTACTGAGCTATTTATTATTTAAAATAATTCATTGCATGAAACACCTGTTAGTGGAAAAACAACTACAACAGTGTGAGCTTGCTTGTTTCTTTTGAATTCACCTACGAAGAATCAAATTTCACAGAAAACCTGCAGCATGACTTCCTCTGGGGCTGTTTTTAGCTTTTATGCTTACTTTGCAGCTTGTGTCCACTCCTCATACAGGCTGTAGGTCATGAGAGGCTCTGGCAGCTCCCGCAGATAGGATTTCAAGGCACCTGCAAAGGACACAGGGACAGGGGGGCTCCTCAGCCACTGCTGGCACATTCCAGGCAAAATTCTGCCCTCAGATGTGCAGTTTTATCTGTGTAATAATTCCCAAATTCTGCCCTCAGATGTGCAGTTTTATCTGTGCAACAGGTCCCAAATTCTGCCCTCACATTTGCAGTTTTTCTGTGCAATAAGTCCCAAATTCTGCCCTCAGATTTGCAGTTTTTCTCTGCAACAGGTCCCAATTTATGCCCTCACATGTGCAGTTTTATCTGTGCAACAAGTCCCAAATACTGCACTCAGATCTGAAGTTTTATCTGTGCAATAGGTCCCAAATTCTGCCCTCACATTTGCAGTTTTATCTGTGCAATAGGCCCCAAATTCTGCCCTCACATTTGCAGTTTTATCCGTGCAATAAGTCCCAAATTCTGCCCTCAGATTTGTATTTTTATCTGTGCAATAAGTCCCAATTTATGCCCTCAGATGTGCAGTTTTACCTGTGCAACAGGTCCCAAATTCTGCCCTCAGATGTGCAGTTTTATTGGTGCAACAGGTCCCAAATTCTGCCCTCAGATTTGCAGTTTTATCTGTCCAATAAGTCCCAAATTCTGCCCTCAGATGTGCAGTTTTTCTGTGCAATAAATCCCAAATTCTGCCCTCAGAGGTGCAGTTTTTCTGTGCAACAGGTCCCAAGTACCAGGGAAACACTGACAAGAGCTGACACTTGCACAGTGGAACTGCTCAGATTTTGACACAAAGGTTCTGTCAGTAATTAGAGCAATTTGACAGAAATGTGCTTTTATAAAACTCAATCACCTCTTCAGGACAAAGAACTTTCAAGGATGTATTCAAGGCCTACACATGGCTCTGATTTCCTGACCATTTTAACCCTCCTGTCATGAGAGATGTGACACTGGGACTTTATGACCACCTGCATTTTCCACACCACTGTCACAAACACATCAGCTGTGAGCAGCACAGGCACCCTGCCCTTCTCTGTGTAGAACTGTGCACTGAACTTTCAACTGATTGTCACTTCAACTGATTGTTCAACTGTGGGGATCAACACCTGAGCAGCAGCAAGTTGTGCTGTACCAATTGACACCTGGCTGGGATTCACAACACTCCCAATACCTGCAACAGCGTGGGGATCTGAGTAAAACTCATCCAGCTGGGAAGTGGAACAGTCCAGGGCAGCTTTCAGCTTTTTTAACTTGGAGGCTCCAGCAGCAATTCTGAACAAGCCCTGCATCACAGAAAGAAAATGCATTTGTTGGTAAGCACACATTGGCATGAGCATGGAACAGCAGCAGTTTTCCAACAGCCTCTCTCAGAACATTCCAGCTTTGCTGCCTTCCCCTGACAGGTATGACCCAGCTGGCCCTTCATGTGTCCTGTCCCTGCCATCTGACCATGGTTCAGCTCCCTCCCCAAATTTTCAGTCTGTGCATCCCTCTCCAAGACACTTCCCACAGTGCTGAGGTCATTCTGCTGCTAAACTTTCACCAACTACTTAATGAATGAATCACTTAATCAATGTGCTAACAAACACACACCAGTTCAGGAGCTGGATTGGGCCCTTTTCCCCCATTCCTGGCCTGTGATCTGGAATCACCCACCTCCTCTCTCATCCCTGTTTCCAGGAGCATCATCACACAGGCTTCGATAGGAACGGCGATTTCCCGCCCGCTGCGCTTGAGATGCTCTTCCAGGGGAGTGCCAAAAGCTGGTTTTTCAGTCCATTTGTCTAAGTTGGAGAGTATCAAAACACTGAGCAGGAGATCTACCAAACCCTCGAATTACAGCCCGGGCAAGAAGAGAGGAAAGCCTCTAGTAGAGCACAGAAATCAGGCTACAGCAGGAGTTTTACAGCCCTCGATTGGTAAAGTCCCTTGGAGCATGAGCAAAGGGAAAATGAGGCTGCTGGTGGTCAAGAAAAAAATACTTCTGCATCTTTCTGGGTGGAATATCACACACAAACTCTGTATAACTGGAATTATAAATAACAAACCTCAACAAGTGCCAGCACAAGGCTGCACGTTGCAGTAACGCTGGTTTGGCTCTGCAAGAATCTGTGAGGAAAATTTTGCATGGCCTGGGCTGATTTTTAACTGTATTTAAGGTGAATAAGAAATGAGCTGTTAATAAAAAGTTTACTCCTTAAATTTGATTCCTGAAATCAGCAAATTACAATGGATGTTAACAGCCCCAGTGTATCACATCAGAGCTACCATGGTAACAGCCCAGCACTGTAACATTCAAATTTTAAGTTTAGCTCTTCAATTCTTGTTTAACTCCAATTGGCACCAATTTCTCCAAATTGAATGTGAATTTCTTCTTTCCCACAATTTATGTTCTGACCCACTTCTGCTGTTTTAGCTGAAAAAATGCAGATGTAAAAGGTTATTGTTAGTACAGATGTGTTATTTCTTTTATGTGGAAAAGAGGCCGAGAAAGACAAAAAACTTCAGAGGACTTCAAAGAGTGCTCTGAAGGCAAAGTGTTTCTGCAGAGGATTTAGTTCACCCCTTTTCTCTACAAACCCACATCAATCACCTCCCTTGTAAGGTTTTAGTCCCTCTCATTCGTTCACACACCACAAGATGCTCAAGGCATTGCCCAACTCCTGCAAGTTACAGAAAACATGAGGAAAAGAAACCTCAGGACTTGTTCAAAGCCCCAGCTCCCATCCCTGGCAGTGTCCCAGGCCAGGCTGGACAGGGCTGGGAGCAATGGGACAGTGGGAGGTGTCCCTGTCCATGGCAGGGTGGCTCTGGATGGGTTTTGGGGTCCCTTCCAACCCAAACCTTTGTGGGACTCTAATTGACACTGCAGCTACAAACACAGGGTGAGAAATTCCACCTTCCAGGGAGCCCAGTCTGTTCTCAAGCATTCTCAGCTGCTCTGTACAGACTCTGAATACAACAGTAACAAATTTCAAGCAGCCACATCCACAAAGAACCTTCTGCTGCAGCAGCATCACCTCTGCCCTGCCTCCTGTCCCTCCCTGAGCACAGATCCCCCACACCACCTTCCACAGGTGACCCATGCACTCAACTGCTTCATCTTTTACAGCCTGCACGTGGCCACAGCTGAAGACACCTGAGCCTTGCTCAGCTCTGTGTTTTCCCTCAGACTCTCTTCACCTGTTTTTCCAAAGATTCAAGGACAGCACAGCCAATATTTTAGAGAGTAGTTTCCAAAACACACTGTGCATCTTCATCCCAAATCATCAGTGACACACCTGAAAGTTCCCTGACAGTGGCAGCAGTTCCAGCTCTTCTCAGGGAAGAAATGAAGCCATATAATTAATTTTTTTAACAGCTGATAATCAGCACAAGAAACCAAACTCTCCATTTTCCAGCACGCAGTGCACGCTGGGAAAGGGGACTGCACAAAATGAGAGGGGAAAAAAAAAATCAAGCTCCTTAAAATCCATGGAGTTTTCCTGATAATCAGCTGTAATCACTCCAGAACCAAATCACAGTGACACTTCCATTGGCCTGAAGGGCCAGGTGGGACTCAGCAAAAGGGAAGAAGGAAAACAGGTAAGCAAATAGAAAAATCCTTCCTTTACCCTCCTGGGTATCAGAGAGATCCTTTAATTAACATTTTATTAGTGTGTTAAACATGGCTGGAGAGCTCCGGAGAACACGAAGATGGAATTATGCTCGGGAATGTAAAATTGTTAAGCAGATCAAAATGGCCTCATTAAATCAGTCTGCATGCAAGAGAATCAAGAGAGAGGAGGAGAATATTGTGCATAGGTGGCACAGGCAAGGAGAAGCATCAGCCAGAGCACAGGTTACTTTACCTTGATGGGCTTGAATTTCGGGTAGGACCTTTTCTATGACTGCTAATGCTTTTCTATGGTAATCTGCTTGTGCTTCTAACAACTGAGAACAGAAGCCACATTTTAAAAACAAAAAGAGCATTAGCTTCTGATGAGCACATAAGACAAGACTAAAAGGTTCAGCACACAAAATGTCACCTCTGAGAAGCCAGTGTGTGTGTGCCCAGCTGTGCTGCAGCAGAGCCCCAGGGGCCACACTCACCATGACAAAGCAGCGGGCGTACTCCCCCTCCTTGGACACGAAGCTGTACATGTCTGCAGCCAGCTGGTCCTGTGGGGCAGAGGCAAACCAGGGCAGCACATTTACCCACCTCAAATCCTTCAGACAGACCCCCTGACTGTGCTCATTTTGCCTGCAGGATGTCTGAGCTAAGAAGCTGTGATGCACCTGCTCTGCTCCCTGTGTTCTTCGAGCAAAATGATTTCCAGGTCTTAGCTCTGCTTTATCCAGCAAAGCAGTTGCCCCTTTCAGTCAAGAGCACATTGCCATTCAATCCAGTTATTTATAGCACTCAAAGACAAGTACTAATAAAAATGGTTTCAGTTCTCAGCAGTCAGTGGAGCATTTGCAGCTGAGAAGTGAAAATGAATGTGAAGTGCTCAGAGCTGGGGCAGTCAGCACGGTCCTGGCATGGCCCAGCTCCAGCTTCCCCCAGGTGCCTCCTGCTGCAGGGCTGCTCCAGGCCTTGGGGCACCCAGACACCCTGAACACACCCTGAACACTCACCCATGGCCAGCAGGCTCAGACTGAAACTGAAAATCATCTCAGATACCCAACTTAGAGACAGCCTGGATGGAGTTCCTCATTCACCTAAAGCACTGCAGAGATCAGCTGGCATGAAAACCCCCCCAGGGCAGACAATGTCACAGCCAAGTGATTTGCAGCTGCACAGTTGGGCAATTCCATGGGAGGTGTGGAAGGGACACTCATCCTGTCCTTACCTTGCACTGCTCCACTTTATTTCCAGCTTCATCCATCTCTTCCTTAAGAGATTCTATTTTTGAGGGATGCACTTGGAAATTTGTTCCTGAAGTCTTGTGGGCTTGGTTGTACCTGGGGAGGAAAAGTTTCGTTTGGTGAAAATCAATATTCAACAAGAACCTGCACTCATGGCTCTCTTGGAATTGATTTCTTTCAACAGGAAACAAACCCCACAGTTGCAGAGGTTTTCCAACAGAAATAAAAGGTTCCAAACACACCATTCATCACATGCTGACATAATCCACCAGCAGTATAAAAATCACAAGGAATCCTGCATCTGCCCCAGTCTGTAACAGGAGTGTAGAACATGCTGGAGATGCCTGCACCAGCTCTCAGGGCAGAGTAAAACCATTTAAAGGCACTCATGGGTGAGATGAATGACCCAGGACCCTCTCAGTGCCATGGTTCCACACAAGAGCTGTAAAAGCACTTGGTGTGGTTCCACAGAGAGATTCCTGCTCCCTCTTTAGGCTGAAAACCTCAGTGATTCCTTATTCAAGTTCAACCCTTCCATGAACTGGAAACTGGATGAGTTTCCAACATTTTCCCAATTACACACAGGCACATAAGAGCTCCAAAACCTTGATTGAGTTTGGATCCAGCAGTCATGAGTCCTTTTCTGGTGTAACTTACATTTGTCTTTTTTCACCTACTGCCTGCTCACATTTTAGCAGCATTTCAGCAGCAAGCAGCAGACCAGAGCAGGTGCCAGGAGATGCCAAGAGAGAGTTCACAAGGACAGAAAAGCACTCAGTAACTCTAACACTCCCCTACCTTCCCCTTGCAGAATCCCAGTCCAGCACCAGCTTTGCCAGCTGCTTCCTCTGCTTCTGGATGTTCGGGATCTCTGTCTGAAATGACAATCAGGGGCTGACATTGATTTTTAAATTGTGCATTGCAACAAATTACATGCTGGAGCTTTCACATCCACTTTCCACCACTAGCACAGGGCTCCTTCAAGCAGTTTTTTTAACACCAGCACTGAGATAAACCCCTTTGCCCAGCGGCTGCATCATTCCAGATGTGTTTCTCCTCCCAGGCTGAGCTGCCTCACCTCTGTCAGCAGGCACAGTGGGTCTATAACTTCTCTCTCAATCTGCACTTCATGCTGGGAGAGCTCCATTGCCAGTTTATTCTCTGCATCCCCACAGGTATCCAGCATTTTCCTGCAAGAATTACAGCACATTGCCATGGCAGTTAACACTGAGTGAAGGAGGAGGACACAAAGCAGAGCTCTGGAAAGCTTGGTGCTGCACAAAGCAAAGCCTCCCTTCATGGCCTGAACCCAACTGCTCTCCTGGAGAAAGCTGGGACAGGCAAGTGGTGTTATTAAACCTCTGTCTTCTGAATTCCTGAGCCATGACAACACTTTGGAGGCTCTCAGACATCCAGGTGATTACAGCAGCCCCGAGGGCACCCAAGTCAGGATTTATCTCCCAGCCCATCCTTCCATCTCACCAGATGCAGGAGGAATTGCTCAATGCATTATTTCATTTTCTCCTAAGCCCCTTTAATGTGAAGGTTTTAACACCCTAAAGCCCAGCAATCCCATCCTCAGCAGTCTCACGGGTCCCATGACTTGACCTTCATTTTATGTTTGTTCTAAGGAAAATCCCCATTCTCTAGGATTTTTCTCCAGGTTTAAATCTCCTGCAGTGGCTCACAAATAAGTTCTCAGAGGTTTCTAAGGTCATTCTGCACTGTTTCCATAAGAATTCCCACCAGCCATGACAAAACTCATTTGGCTCCAGGAATTCAGCACATGGAGGTGCATTGCTTTCAGCCACTTCCCTGTAAATTGCAAATAACCCCTTTGCCAGGACAGATAAATTTGGGCTACTTTAGACCAGGAGCCATTAATGCAAATTGCCATTATTTTAAGTCATCAATTCAAACCTGCAGAAAGCAGTTTAAAATAAAAATGCACTTTTAATTGTAGAGCACACAACATTTTAAACTTCAGCTGGAGATGATAATTCAACTAATCCACAAGGACAAAAGCCATTTTAAAAGCTTTTATGACAGCAGAGGATCAGAATCCTCTGGAATGCAACTCAGCCTAAAACTTGTCCCCAAATCATTCCAGGAAAACTGCTTGCTCACTGTTTCTCCCTTTGGATCAGAGAGAGAATCTAGAAATATGAAGTTTTATTAGATTGAAACCAGCCTTAGTGCACTCAGAGGCTCTAATTAGAGCCCTGCAGGCAGTTAAGATGTCAGACAGCAAGTCAGGAGAAAAAGGCAAACACTTACCCCAGCAGAGTTTCATCACTCAGCTGGATGGATCCTTCTTGCATGTTTTGAGCCAGAGCTGTCAGAGGAAGTTTTTTCTGTGGAACAGAAGGAACAGAGCTTAGCTGAGTGCTGCTCACTCTTTCCAGCCTCCCCAGAACATCCCCTCCAAGGCTCTGCTCCTCTTCCATGTGGTTTCTATTACACACACATGCAGCTCTTTCTTGGACTTGAAGAAAATGCCAAGTCACAGAAAGTTTCAAGCCCTAAGACTCCTGTTCTCAGACACTCTGAAAAGCATTTTCTTCTCAGTTTTAGCTGGAGGGATTGGCCCAAAGTCTATCCCAACTATTGCCAAGGAGAGAGAAAGAGCTTGAAGTGAGATTTAAGCACCCAGCTTGTCACCTCTCTGTCCCAGAGGTCCTGGGTGCCCCTTGTTCTCAGGCCTCTGTTACTCAACAAAAGGAGAAAATGTGAATGTGAATGATTTCTGGTTCTGATGCCTTAAGAAAACCCACCTGTGGCTTTGCTAAGGAGGGGCAGAAATCAAACAAACGTGCTCAGGTGTGACAGAGCTTTGCTCCCTTGGGCTGGGCTGGGGCAGAGCTGCAGATGATCCTCCCCTGGCGGTGTCAGGAGAGCTCCAGGCACTCAGCAGGGACAGGAGATGTGCTGGCACTGGGGTGTCCCCAGCTCAGGTGTGACAGAGCTTTGCTCCCTTGGGCTGGGCTGGGGCAGAGCTGCAGATGATCCTCCCCTGGCGGTGTCAGGAGAGCTCCAGGCACTCAGCAGGGACAGGAGATGTGCTGGCACTGGGGTGTCCCCAGCTCAGGTGTGACAGAGCTTTGCTCCCTTGGGCTGGGCTGGGGCAGAGCTGCAGATGATCCTCCCCTGGCTGTGTCAGGAGAGCTCCAGGAACCCAGCAGATTGCAGGGACAGCAGTGTGCTGGCACTGAGGTGTCCCCAGGCTGTGCTGTGGGGTGTCACTGGGGTGTCCCCAGCTCAGGTGTGACAGAGCTTTAATCCCCTGGGCTGGGGCAGAGCTGCAGATTACCCTCCCTTAGCTGTGTGTCAGGAGAGCTCCAGGCACTCAGCAGGGACAGGAGTGTGCTGGCAGTGCTGAGGTGTCCCCAGGCTGTGCCATGGGGTGTCCCCAGCCCAGGTGTGACAGAGCTTTGCTCCCCTGGGCTGGGGCAGAGCTGCAGATTACCCTCCCTTAGCTGTGTGTCAGGAGAGTTCCAGGAACCCAGCAAATTGCAGGGACAGGAAATGTGCTGGCATCACTGAGGTGTCCCCAGGCTGTGCCATGGGGTGTCACTGGTGTGTCCCCAGCTCAGGTGTGACAGAGCCTTGTCCCCCTGGCCTGGGGCACCAAGGGAGGCAGGGCACAGCCCCAGCCCCCAGCTGTACTCACGTGTCTCTTGTCAGGGTCAGTGCCATGCTGGCCCTGCAGACAGGCAATCAGCCTCTTCTGGGCCAGGTGACACACAGACCTCACCGTGTCCAGGCGCCTCTCGATCTGCCCAGGGCACAGGGGACAGGGGAGGAACAGAAAACAACACAAAAACCAGAAGTTATTTCCCTGGCCTCAGCAGAAAACCTTCCCCCCCTGCAGCACACTTCGCCCCGGGTTGCAGATTTCTCAAATTCTCCAGCTTACAGACAAGTGCAGCTGCTCAGCAGAAGTGCCTGACAGCAAAAATGCTGCAGGGGACATTGAAATTGGTTTTTTTCCCCTCAGTGGCACAGAAATTCAGGCAGAGCTCATGGCACTGGAGAGTGGGAAAGGAAAAACATTGCCCTGCTTGGCATCTCAGCAAAAGGGAGCCAGGGTGACAGCTGCCATCTGAGATGAGTGGCACATGCAGGTATCCAAGATGCTCATTTAGGGAGAAAACTGTGGGAAAACCTGTGATTTTCACTGTGACCTTGTAATGTAGGTGCTGAAGACACATCTGCCAGCTCCTTCCCAAACCTGGACTGCAAGCTCCTCCTGCATGTCCTTCCCTGGCTGTTCAACACAAGGACAAAGCTCCCACATGCTCAGCAAAACAGCATTTTCAGGGAGAGACTACTGGCATTCACATGGGATATGGAATTAGAAAATAGGAGTCAAAGCCCAAACAAGAGTTCTGTTTATCAGCATCGAATTCAAACATGGCTTAATGCACACAGCCTGTGAACAGGACAAATATATACATGATCAACTGTTCTTTTAAGGGATTTTAAGCAAGGAATTTGGACTATTTTATTTCAAAGAACACCAAAAGCAAACAGAGTGATGAGCAGTGGGACAGAACTGCTCGTGGCACTGAGCTCTCTGTGCACAGCACCCAAAGAATGCTGTTTATCTGCATTTTGATGACTCACCAAGAATAACAGGAGGCCCTTTGGAATGGATTCTATTTAAAAAGCAAGGGGAAAAAAAAAGTAGAAATAATCCGAACAGATTCCAGTTTTTGATGCAGCTCTAAAATCACTTTTATTGTATTTTTCAGGAGGGCAAAATGAACCCAAGTTGAAGAGCACAAAAATCTCACTAAAAATCTGAATTTTTAGAATAAAGCACAGAGAAACTGCCCAGGGATTGCTCTGAGAGTACAAGGCTCTGCCTTTTATCTACAGAGCATGGAGCAACAAATTTAAAATTAAGTCCAGGTGGGAAAAGTCCCCGTGGAGATCAATGAACAAGCAGGAATTGCTATTCCTATTCTATTGCTGCAGCTGAGATTCTTCACTTCTCTTGTGTTACCCTCAAAATGAAATCCTGGAATGCTTTGGGGTGGAAGGGACCTTAAAGCTCATCCAGTGTCACCCCTGCCATGGGCAGGGACACCTCCCACTGTCCCAGGGTGGGACAACCTGGCCAACCTGGCCTTGGGCACTGCCAGGGATCCAGGGGCAGCCACAGCTGCTCTGGGGATCTGTGCCAGGGCCTCCCCACCCTCCCAGGGAGGAAACACCACCAGCACATTCCAAACCATCCCCCTGTTACAAAAGAATTCATTTTTGCGAGGTCAGGTGGTTCAAACTTCTAAAAGACCGAGCACAGGGTTTTCCTACACCTGGAACACGGTGACATCCTGGACCTGAGCCACCTCTCAGACCCCAGAGCAGCCCTGGAAAGGCTCAGGTTCCCTGGAAAGGCTCAGGAGCTCACACATTCCTCTCTCCAGGCACCCTGGAAAGGCTCAGGAGCTCACCCATTCCTCTCTCCAGGCACCCTGAATTGCAGACTGAGGGCAGATAACTGATAGCAGGAACATGACCCCAAAACTTCACAGCCATCCCCTCCTCTCTCTGATCTGCTTTCCAGTGCAGAGATGTCAAGAAAACCACAAAGGACATTAATCTCTCCTCCAAGGCACCTCTGAACTGCCCATGTGACCCTGTCTGTCCCCTCAGGGCATCCCCAGAGCACAGAACATCACACAATTGCTTTATTATCTGCCACAGGGCCCTGCCAGAAAGCAGGGCTATTGTAAAGGCCTTTTCAGCACTGAATTATAGCCCTTGTCTTTGGATGAAACACATTGAGCAGACACTTGAAATGGAGCACAACCCTTCAGAAAACAGAACAGTAAAAAAAAAAAAAGCTGCAGCAATCCTGTGGCAAAGCTTGAGCTAAAAATATAAAAAAAGCCCAACTGTGAGCTGTGTTTGTGAAGTGAGCAGCACCACGTCTCCAAGCTCCTGGGTTAGATAAGAGCCTCCTGCCCCTGCACAAGCTCCCAAGAGCAAACAAACAAGTGAGTAAATTCTTCCACTTGGGTGTAGCCAGGCTGCTCGGGGGCCTGGGAAAGCCTTGCTTGCAAAATTTTTTTGGCAACAAGCAGCAGAGCTTTTGGCTTTCACTTCTTGTTACGACTCTGCAGCAAAGCAAGAAAAGCAGATGGGCCCTCCCAGGCTACCAAGGTGTTTGAACATCCCTGGAGTCCCCGAGCTGCACATCCCCTCAGAAATTCACATTACTGTGTCCAACTGGGACAGTGCTTTTAGTTTAAATAAAGCAACACCCCTGAAAATGGGGTGAAAGGTTTCAGATCAGCATTACACTGGCACAAGGTGCCCAGATTTGCTGTGGCTGCCCCTGGATCCCTGGCAGTGCCCAAGGCCAGGCTGGACAGGGCTTGGAGCAGCCTGGGACAGTGGGAGCTGTCCCTGCCATGGCAGGGGTGGCACTGGATGGGCTTTAAGGTCCCCTCCACCCCAAACCCTTCTGGGATTCTGTGGATTCCATGGATTTGTGCTGAATTCATGTTGGAAGGCTGCCACTCTCCCTCAGCTGCCCCTGAAGCTGAGCAGAGCTCTGAACCAGCAGCATTTCCATCGTGTGCTTCACTTCCCTGCTCCATCCACAGGGCATCCATCAAACAGGCTGAGGTGCTTTGGAATTAATCACAAAAAACCACCAGGCTCCAGGAGCAGCCACAGCCTGACTTCCCTCACCTATCTGTGCTCTTTTTATAAAACCTTTCCTAAAGGAACCAGAGGAACACAACCATGGAGGACAAGCCTGCAAATCTGCTCCATGGAATCAGTCACCCCTGCTAATGTGACAGTTGCAGCTTAAATTCCACCACGAGAGTCGTGTTTGATGAGATGATAAATCTGCACAAAGATGACAGGTCTGCAAACAAACGGATGTCAGCGTGACAAATCTGAGAACAGGAATCACAGCTCAACAAGGAGCACTTCTACACTTACTGAATACCACAAGCTGAACAAAAAGCATTTGTACACTTCCTTACAGCAGTAACAGACTAAGAAAAAAATTGCCATTTTTTTATTAGTGAGCGGTTAGAATGATTTTTGTGCCACTTCTCTTAAGGCCCAGCTGACCTGCTCAGGAGAGAGCAGTGAGGAGAGAAAGCAGCTGAGCCCAGCCAGGGTTTCTTCATCCTCCGCAGCCAGACTGGCAAAGCATCAGCACCAGGGGTTCCTGGGCTTAGCAGGCCTGTTCACCTCACTAAAAGCAAAAATGGTTCTTCCTTCACTGCACCAAGCCATGTGACTGCACTCAGAAACAGAAGTGACTGAGTTTTTCTACTCAAAATGTATCCTGTTTTTTTCGTGTGCTGAGAAGTCAGAGACAGCCAGGGTTCCATGTCTGTGCAGTATTTTCCCTGCATTAGGCACTCCACAAACCTCAGGAAGGTCACACGACACAACAAAACATTAAAAATTACATATAAAGCATGTTACAATACCTGCAGCAAGTCTTCACTGAGCACCTCTGTTCTCTCAGCCCTAGGGGAGGAAAAAAGACCATGGTGAGACAATTGGGATGTTCAGGGTCAGGGATTGCCTCAACAATCCCAACAAAACCTGCTCAGTCCCAAATTATAATCCCATTACTGCCACTGCTGCAGACAGCTCCACGTTCACCATGGCCCAGGGAATTTGGGAAACCCTGACCCCCCTGGAATGCCCAGCCCACAGCACAAATCCCTTTCTCCAAGCTCTGAATGGTGTTCCCATATCCCAGGGAATTTGGGAAACCCTGACATCCCCAGCCCACAGCACAAATCCCCTTCTCCAAGCTCTGAATGGTGTTCCCATATCCCAGGGAATTTGGGAAACCCTGGAATGCCCAGCCCACAGCACAAATCCACTGCCCCAAGCCCTAAATGGTGTTCCCATATCCCAGGGAATTTGGGACACACACACTTCCAGAGCTGCACACACACCCCTGGCTTTGCACACACACTCCTGGCTTTGCACACACACTCCTGGCCTTGCACACACAC
>VZTZ01035695.1:322411-344222 GCA_013400955.1 Drymodes brunneopygia | reverse complement strand
TTGATTTTTATTTATTTTTTTTCTCCCATGGGGATTTCACACCCAATAATCTTGGTGGTGGTTGCTGCTCGAAAGAATTCGGTTTGAAATTTGTTTTCCTCCATGTAAAGAGATTTGTAAGGGATTTTTATTTCTTGCACGACCATGATTTAGGTGAGTTCTGGTTTAGATGCTGATGCTGCAGCAGGAGCAGCAGAAATGAAATGCTTTGGGAAGGGCAGAGGTGGGAGGAAGTTCATCCTTTCCATCTTCTCCGGCGTAGTTTTCACCTTCCAATCCATTTGAGGAGATGAATTCTAATTTATGCCCCTTCAGGGGATTGTGCCAGGTTTGCTCTGGGACTGTCAGTGAGCAGGGGATTATCCCAGCCCTGGAGCACCCACAGGGCTCAGGGTGCTGGGAATGTCCTGGGTGCTCCCTGAGCAGCCTCCCCTGCTCTGCCCATCGAGGGAAAGGTGGGGTTTATCCACAGAATTCTCCTGGATTGGTTTTAAATTTCCTGTTCCATAAGGGTTGGACCTTTGGAGGGAGGGCTGCAAAATCCAGAGCTGGCCTTGGCCATACTGGGCCAAAACTTGGACTCAGTCCTGGAGGTCTTTTCCAACCTCGGTGTTCTGGTGATTCCTGAGCCACTTGAGTTTGAAAACAATTTCAAATCAGAGCAATATTTATGGGGAGAAGAGGAGACTGATGCTCACAAGAACTGGCTCCCCTTCTTAGAGATACAAAAGTGAGACTAAATGATTTCAGCAGCTTTAAGCAGCTCCCTGCTCTGCTGAGGTGCCAGCGTGGCTGACAGGAAGGATGCTCCTTACACATCGTGAGAGGAAAGGAATCCTAAATTCCTCCATTCTTTCCTTGGGAAGTGCTTGGAGAAAGTTCTAGAGCAGGGACTGAGGGGACACCATGAGCCCATCACTGCCCCCATCACTGTCATTTTCTTCCTGAATAAATTTTCTTTTATTATTTCACTTCCCTCTCCACCCCAAGCCCGGATTTGACCTGCTGTGTTTGCTTTCGTCAGAACTAAAAATTCCTTCTAGGGCCTTTTGGCCTGGCTAAACCTTCAGCTTATTCCAAGTCCTTCAGCTCCTTAGGAAGTTTGTTCTCAACACAGGCTGGATATGTGGAATCAATGAAGGTTTTTTGGGAGGTGTGAGGCTCTGAGCTTATTCCTAAACAAACAGGGAAGAGGGAGAGGATGAGTGAGCTCCACTGGGTTTGATTCCTGAGGAAAGAGGAGCTGGAGCACACAGAAATCTTCCCTAAAAGGCATTTTTTTTTCCTCTTTTGTATCTTTAATTTTAAAAATAAGCTTTTTTGCACCCAGTGACTGTGATCATCTCTCTCATGCTCTTGGGGTTGGTGGCTCTGGGAGAGAATCCTGCACGTGGTCCTTGCTCTTCGTTATCTTGAATTACACAAATGATTTTAAAACATGTGTCAATAGGCTTTTTAAGCAAGCAGATTCTGTTCTGATTAATTAATCATACAGTTTCTCAGCTTCAAATGAACTTTTTTAATGACAAGTATTCGGCTTTTTTTATTTTTTTGGGGGCTGTTTGTTTTTACACATCTGCATACTGCTTAGTTTGAACTTATTAATTAGAATAAATAAAAAATAAGGAAAGCAGCAGGTGTTCTCTTATGTCTTCTACAAAGAATCTTATTCTTTAAATTTTACCAGATTATTTTATTCCTGCTGCTTCACGCTGCAGGTTTCACAACAGAAATATTTTCTTTTATTCACATGAGATTTTTTTGGGTTTTTTTTTTATTTTTTGTTGGCAATTTGAAGGCTGTCATGGTTTGTGGAGAAGAAAATATTCTTATAATGTCTCCTTGCTGCTCCATGACTGATTTTACACGGACTCAGGAGTGAGTTTTAAATAAGTGGATTAGCCCAAAATATTCTGGGGAAGGTACAAAGGGAAATGGGATTTTTTTTCCTCCCAATTTCACTTGCAGGGACCGTGTTTGGGAGTGGTTGCTTGTATCAGGCTGGATTTTTTTTTTGAAGAAGGAGAATGGGTGAATTAAGTGTTTGTCTGTCACAATTTTTATTTTTAAGGCTGAAGGGCTTAGTCTTTTGAGCAGTTGAACATATGAGAGCAAAGATGAGAGATTGTTATTATTATTATTATTATTAATTGACTTTTAAGGTAGTTTTCTAATGTTCTCCATGACTCCAGAACCCAGGACATATGGAGCAGCCACTGTGGCTGAAGGGTGCAGAGAGGATGAGCTTTGGGGGTGCAAGAAAATCCTCTATTTCTTGTCCCTGACCTCCTGGGGGAGAGAAATCCTTGGGTGGCTCCTGAGAAAGAGCACAAGAAATCCAACCAAAGACAATTAAATATCAATTTCCAGCCCACAAGTTGTTTACCACATCCTAAAAACGAGGAATATCCACATTTGAGTACCCAGGTGGGGGCTCACCTTGTGGCCAGGGGTCACCTGCACGAAGTCATCACAGTTTTATTTCCCCCTTTCAATTTCTTAAAATAAATTTCAAATCGACAAATCAGAAATCCCAGCCGCCAGAGTTAAAAAGGAAAAGAGTAGGCATCACCTTTTAGCGCATCCCGCCTGAAAACTCTCCTCCTTTTTCATTTTTATTATTTTTATTATTTTTTATTGTTCTCCCCTACTTTATTTTTAATTAAAAGCCGAGCGCGGCCGCCCGCGAGTGGCGCGGAAAGCTAAAAAGCCACTTGAAAGTTTGGCGGAATTCTTTTCGCGCGGCTCAAACGCCAGGCGAGGATTAGAAAACGGTTTAAAAGCCTTCTCCCCCCAACCCCCATCCCAACGTTATCCATCAGAGGCCCCTCGGAATGCCCAGATGAATATGGGAGTGGACAAGGTTCTGGTTCCTTTCAGAGAGCTGCCTCGACCTTCTGGGTTTTTCCTCGGGCATTGATGTTTGGTGCGTATGAAAGGATTTCTCCAGGGGTTTTCTCCAAGGGTTTTGCGGGAAGTGAAGCAGATTGGGTGAAGTCAGAACGCAGACTTGAGTTCTCTCTGTGTTTTTTGGTGGGGAGAGAACTGACTCCTGCATTATCTCACAAACACATAGGAAACATAAAAAGGGGAAATTATGCAGAAAAACATAAATTATGTAGATGCTGGAAAGCCTATGCAAAACATGATATGTGCACATAATAGCATATTTCCCCAGGGTCTAATTGCATCCTTTGGGTACCTTTTGAAGCATCTGAATATTCAGAAGAAAGCAAATTTATTGTAATTTACAAAATATCACAAAAAATAAGGTTGATACAATGATGGATGTTGTAATGGAAACTCACTCTTCAGTTGTTGTCTCAAAGTTGACCGAAGACTAAAATTGGAATATCTTATTGCAGCTGTTGTGTGTGTGGGGGGGGGATGGAGCTGCTTCCCTCAGCCCATCAGCCCCTTTTCCTGGCAATCCTGGTGCTTTTCCAGAGGGTTTTTTGGTAGGACCTCAGCACCAACCCAAGCAAGGGGAACCGTGGGTGATAAAGGGTTTATTTTCCTCTCAGGAGCTGGGGTTTAGTCAGGGCAGAGAAGCTCCGTGACAGCCCCATGGAGTGGCTCTAAGTGGACGTGATGGGAGAGCTCTGGTGTCTGAAAGGATCATCAGGAATTCTGGGCTCCCACCAAAATTCCTCCTGAGCTCCACTGAGCAAACTGGCAGAGATGTCTCTGCGTCAAGAAACGGGGAATCTGCAGAAAATCCAAACACCCCATGACCAATTACAGCTGCCCTCAGTGATCCCTCTCCCATCAGGAGCTTTTGGGAAGCTTGGGATCAGTCACCAAAATTGGAATTTATTCCTCTGTCTTTGAAACAACCTCACTGCTTTGAACTCCAGAGTCAGGAGGCGAAGGGGAACAAGGGGAAATCCGTACTGAGCCACGTTTTAACATTTTTCCAGAGGCAGGAGGTCACTGCAGCTCTTCTTTGGGAGCTGTTCCCTCATCAAAGGCTGAGTCAGCTGCCCCAACCACCTCTCCCTGGGCTCAGCTTCCAAGGATTCCCATCAGCTCCTGGGGAATACAGACTGCTCCTCCTGCAGTGCCTCCATGGGATGGAGACCTGAGGAATGGCATTGGATCACTGGGATCTCTAGAGCTGCTGATATTTCAGGTCAGACAGGTGTAGGCACCTGCTTTGGAGAACGAACTCCTTGGAGGAGGGAGCTGTCCATAGGTTTAAGAGTTTTCCCAGGAAATCCTGAAGGAGCATTTTCATTTTCCAGCAGCATTTGTGGCTGACCTGGTGTTGTCTCTGGACAAGGTCATGGGTGATGTCAAAAGTTGATGTTTGGTGCATTTGAAAGGGTTTCTCCAAGGGTTTTGGGTTTGAGTGAAGGGTTGGATTAGACGTCCTCCAGTGGTTTTCCAACCTCAACCATTCCATGATTCTGACTCATTATGATGGCACAAGAAAAAACATCAGATTCTGAAGAGGTTTTACTGCACAAACCTTGCTCTCATCGAATTGGTCTTTTTGGCCACAAAAAACTGAGTCCCAAACACAAAATGCCAGGATGGTTGGGACCCAGCACATTTTCCCTCTGCAGAGCCTGTTTTATGGGAATTTGACTGCTGACCTTAATGCAGAGAAATTTGGGGCCTCTGTGACAAATAAGAAGCTGTGCTTGATTTAAGAAACAAGATTTTAACCTTAATCCTTGTTCAAAATATCCACACCCCATGGAAAGAGCAAGCAGAGGCTTCAGGTGGTGGCATGGAAAAAGAACCCCTGGCAGCAAGGTCTAGATCAGGAAGATACCACATAAAATCAGGGAAGTTTTTGATACATTACCCAAATTTTAACCATATTTAAGAAATTTTCCTCCCTCTCTGGTTGCTCAGACCATGGGAAGGGCTGGTTTTATTCCTCTCATGTGCCATGTAATGAGTTGATCCTGAGGCTCTTCCTGTCTCCCAGGGAATCCTGGAAGTTTTTGGGTGGGGTTGTCAGGATTTGCCATCTCTCATTTGTTTTGCCTTCCTGCATAAACCACGAGGAGTGGGCTGGCTTTGGGCACCTTGGGGTGTTGTCCTTGTGGGGTGTGTGGGTCCCCTCCTGGTGGCACAGCCCTGTGGGATGCAGGGGGAGCACCCCAATCCCTGCCTGGTGTCCGTGCCCTGCCACCCCCTGCTTTGTCTATTCAAGGAACGTGTCCAAGCCTCCCCACGCCTGGAATTTAAATATATAAATGTCCTGCCCAGATCTGTTGTTGGTCGGTAATGTATTGTCAGCTGTCCTGCCAGCCTTTTTATCTTCTGATTAGCTTTGAAATCATTGAAGCCGGTGAAGATTCGTTTGTTATCCCGGTCCTCCGAGGACCAGAAATCCAGTGATGGTGTGGATGTGCTCTGAGGCAAGTTCCCATTTGTAAGATGGATGATGATTGCTTGTCGATACTAAGAAAAAGAGCTTTGTCAAATCTGAAGTTGTCTCCTTTCTTCATGTAAAATATTATTTTTATTTCCACGCTCCGAGAAAATTGTGATGCTGCGAGCAGTAGGCAAAGGAAAAAACAACCACCACCCCAAAACCCAAGGTGACTCGGATGTTTGTTTATTTGTCTGCTTTTGAGGTGTGCAAGATGTTTTTTTGGGTTGTTTTTTTTTGTTGTTTTTTTTTTTTCAGAACAAAAGCTGTCAAGGGAAAGAAAATATTTCTTTTATGATAAGCTTGTGCAGGTTTACAGGAATTTTCTTTCTTTAATGAGCAAAGATGTAATCTGCCTCCTTGCCTGCTTTCTCTAATCATCTCCCTGAGATGTTCTGGCTCCTGTGTTTTCAACAGAGCACTTAAAGATTTAGTGGGATGTGGCTTAGTGTTGGAAAGACTTTGGGATCTGGGAACCTTGGTCACAACCTCCAGGTGCACACCCAAAGCCACCTGTGATTGCTGTGGGTCTGTGCAGAGCTGTTTCCTTCAGAGCACAGCCAGGTCACAAATGAGGTGGCTGCAGATATTTCATAGAGTTCCAGGCTGGTGTGGTTGGGAAGGGAACTTAAATCTCATCCCATCCCTCTCCTGCCATGGCAGGGACACCTCCCACTGTCCCAGGCTGCTCCAGCCCCAATGTCCAGCCTGGCCTTGGGCACTGCCAGGGATCCAGGGGCAGCCACAGCAAATCTGGGCACCCTGTGCCAGGGCCTGCCCACCCTCCCAGGGAACAATTCCTGCCCAAAATCCCATCTGAATCTGCCCTCCTTCAGCTTAAAGCCATTCCCTGTGTCCTGTCCCTCCATCCCTTGTCCCCAGTCCCTCTCCAGCTCTCCTGGAGCCTCTTTGGGCCCTGGAAAGGGCTCTGAGCTCTCCCTGGATCCTTCTCCTCTCCAGGTGAGCACCCCCAGCTCTCCCAGCCTGGTTCTGTAACAGAAGTGCTCCAGCCTTTGGAAAATCTTTGTGGCCTCTTCTGGGCTTTCTCCAGCAGCTCCACATCTTTCTGATGTTGTGGACCCCAGAGCTGGATCAGGAGGGGTCTCATCAGAGTGGAGCAGAGGGGGAAATCACTTTTCAGTAATTTCTAACAAAAACCCATTTAAGTTCCTCAGAGTGGAGGTGGCCACTAAAGCTGGGATTTGTCAAGACGCATTTGGTGAGTCTTTGCTCAGAGCAGGGCCTTGGTTTGGCTCCCCCTCTGTGACTCTGGGGGGACAGTGGGAATTTGTACAGCTCCATTCCTGCCCCCAATGGAGCGGGGTTTCCCTGGATGCTCAGGGGAGCTGAGCTCAGTCCAAACATCCAGGATGCAGCAAGGCTGTGCTTGGGGCAGTGGGAGGTGGATTTGGTCATCTTAGAGCAGATGCTTTGGTCTTCAGCTGCCCTTACGTACCTGAGCTGGGTGATGGTCTCCAGATTTTTCTGTGCTTGTTTCCCCATTCCATCCAGCAAAAAAACCCCTCTGAGCTGGGTGTGAAACCACACCTGGCACCCCTAAAATCCGTGTTTCCCTGGAGGGGGGAAATGAGAGAGTGTGATTGTCTTAAGTGAGCTCAGACCCTCGTGTTGTGTCGTGGTCTGCCTTTGCCTCCCTCACCCCCTGCTCCTCTCAGCCCTCCCTCCTCTCCCCAGGTTTTTCCATGCCATAAAAACAGGAGCCAGGCTCTTTACAGCCCAGCAGGAGCCGTGTCTTTCCGCTTGTTTGCTCTGCAAAGGCTTAACAGACTTTTGGCCACTGTGAAATAACTCAGAGCAGCAACCTGAGGGTGACTGGGGCTGGCTCTGTGCAGCTCTTGCTCTGCATTTCCCCTTCCAAAACTTCAGTGGGAGAATCTTTCTCCTCTGAACACTCTAACGGGACAAGGAATGAAGTTTTTTGAGATTTCTTTCCTCAAGAATTTATAAATTGCAGCCTCAGTAAGGGCTGTGCAGAGTTTAAAACCAAGAATCATTTCAGTAACGTGGGCTTTGTTAGTTTAAGAGGAAAAATACTCCTAAATCCTGCTCCCACCTTTGACCTTTCCTCCCCAGGAGGGAACAGATAAGCAAATGGGAAAGCTGGGGGTGTGGGAAGGAGGATAAGGAAGGGATTGGCTTTAAGGAAAACTGTCATACGAGTCTGTGAGTGTATTGTGAACGTATCTGTGAATGTATTGCAATTATTAACCCTCCAAGTGATGTCATGGCTTCTTGGCAGCAGCACGGAGCACTTGGGACACCTCTGGAGCAGCTCAAAGGAAGGAGCAGTGGCTGTGAACGTTTCTGGGGATGCATTTGGCTCGCTGGGCGTCAGGTTTTTGGTGCCAAACTGCTCTCAGTGGAGGGGTAAGGGCACGGGGGGTGTGCAAGGAGCTGCCAGGGAGGTCAGGCTGGCTCTGGGCTCCAGGGGACACTGAGAGCAGGGGCCAAAAACCCCCAAAATGGAAAAGCACATGGTCCCTGTGAAGCCTTTCCAGCGCTGCCGGAGCCAAGGAGCCGCGGGTTTATGGTTTCACACGTCTTCATTGCTGGGGATTTAAGTGGAGCAGCAGCCTTGTCGAGGATTAACCCGGAGTTAAAAAGGCATTTATGAGGTGGGAGGATATGGAGTGAAACACTCCTGGTGTCTCCAGGGGCTGGGTTAACAGCCTGTCCCTGCAGGCCTGGCACTCGTGGCCCTGGGGGTGACAACAGCACCAGATTCCAGGGAAATCAGACAGGAGCTCTTCCCTTGGCTTGGAAATCCCACGGCACTCGGTGAGGATCCATAATCCTGGGTATTTACAGTGGCTCTCCCAAAAAGCAGAGCCCTGGGCTGGCCTTCTCCATGCTGGGAGGGTGGGATAATGCTGGGCTGTCCTCAGGAGCCACCTCGTGTCCAGGGATCTGCTCTGTCCCTGTGCACGTGGTGAGGCAGCCACAAAGCAAGATTAAAACCTGCTGGAAGGGTGAGACCTTTCACTGGTGCCCAAATGGTTTTGATGAGCAAATAGGAAGTTTTTTACTTGCAAGGTGGAGGGAAAGGGTGCAAAATGAAGCCTGGTGATGTTTCCCACATCAGCCTGATTAGACAAGCCTGGCAATATTTCTCCTTACGGAGAAATCAGTGCTAACTTTGTTCAGTGCTGCCTCGTGGAGGAGAGGGAGCAGGGCTGAGAAAAAAGGGCAGGAAAATTAAACATGCGTGTATGAATCCCATCCTGGATGCAACCACACTCAACATCTATCATAACAAGGCACAGGGATTCCAACTGACCGAATTTATGTCTGTATTCCAAAGCAGCATAACAGGGAGGCCTCTCATCAGTGGCACAGATTAGAGGCTGACCAAAAAAAAAAAAAAAAAATCCCTGCTGCATCCGTGCCTGTATGCACAAGATTAATGCAAAGGAAAAGCTCCCTGTCCAACCCCACCACCCACACATCTGCTGACCACCCTCCCCTGCTCGGGCTCCGTGGCTCCACACGTGGGGAGAGGATGGAGATGATTAATCAGGGACTGCAGGAGATGCTGAACGTTTGTGGCCCTGCAGAGCCTGGGGTTGCTGCTGTCTGCAGTGAGGATTTGGGGGGAAGGCTCTCAGTTGCCAGATAGGGATAGAAGATAAAGAACCTCACCAAAATGGAATGAAAAAACAACAACAAAAAAAGCGTATTTCTGTGAAAGTGGTAGGATGTAAAAAAATCAGTGGCTTTGCAGAGCTCTGCTCCCAGTATTATTCTTTGTGATTAGCCTAATGAGCCCTGACTCTTACAGGTACAGTGTGCTGTGATACCCACAGGGGTTGGGATCTTCATCACACAATTAGGTCTCTCCCTCTGTGCAGGCATTTCATAATAAATAATCAGTAGTCTTAATATGGTTTTGAAGCTGGTCAGCACAGTCATTACCCTGCACAGCTCCTGAGTTCAGCTAAAATTCACTTGCTCAGGTTGTTTGCAAAGTCTCGCCTGATAATGAACCTAAATGTTTTATTAAAGTAAATATTTAGATTTCTTGAACGCTTTTAGATGATTTTTTTTTTCTTTTTCCAAGTGGAAAAAGGATAGCCATGCCTTGATGGATGAAAATTGCTTTTATTTGGGTTCTTGTGCCGTGTTTTGTCCATGGGATATTGTCTCACATCTGGCTGGGTTTGGTGAGGAAAGCTTGGTGCCCAGTGGTGCCTCCCTGAGCAGGGCTGCTGCCCCTTTTCCCATAAAAAGGGAAAAAAAAGGGCCCAAAGAAGAGCATGGCCATGTGTCACCTTGATTTTTCTAGAGTGCTGTGTTTATAGCTGGTAACAAAGGTTCTCGTAAATTTTGTGCAAACAATCCATGTTTCTATAACCGGCCAAGGATTGTTTTGTACTTTGGATGTTGTTTTTCATTCTTCTTTCTGGGCTGGAGAATGTGATGGGCTGTGTTTCTCACCTATGGAATTTCAGAGGTGGGAACCTCTTTGTCCAATCCATAACTGTCTGTAAAAAGGTATCAATATAAGAATAAAGAGAGGCTGGGGCTCTTTTTGCTCTCTGCCCAGCCTTGGTGGCTGAGCTCCTGAGTTGCCTGATTGTTTCGTGTCCAACAGAGCAACAACCATGTCTTACATGGCAAAAATAAAATTCAAACCCTCCAGGTTTATTTCTGAGGCATTTTGAGGATCTCCACATGGTTTAGCAGCAATTTTAGTGGTAGCTGGGCTGCCCTGCCTGGTCCCAGTGATGTCCAGGGGAGGGTGGTGGCCCCATAACCCCCCCTGCCAAGCCCAGGAGGCTTCGGGCCAGGTCTCAGCCCTACAATATTTCCCATGATTTCTTACTCCCTGTTAAATTCACAGAAAGCATTTCAAACCTCCTCTGTCAGAGGCATCACCACTGCTCAGATAAGTGCTTTAATTTTATTTCATCACTTCTAGCTGCACATCTCAGATGATTGAGCATGGCCTCTTTGTGGCAGAGTGCTTGGGAGAAGGGACAAAAATCCAACTAAACGAGAGTGTTGGCCAAACCCTCGGACTGCCATGAAACCAGTTCCTGGCTCCCCAAACTGATTTGCCAGGGATAAATTCACTTCCAGTTCAAAAGCCAGGCTGAACAGATGTCTTGCACGGTGCCCTGTAAATAAACATCCTGGAGTTCTGGAGCTCACAACGAGCTGCAGGCTCCAAAAGCTGTTTCTGGATGTGACAAATGCAGGGTGTTCCCTCCCTGAGTTATGGCTGGCACCACACAGTCAGATTTGGGATATGGGAGACTTGGGGCCACTCTGGGTGAGAGGGGTCACTGTTCCCTTGTCGGGCATCACGTGCAGCCTTCAAACCCTGCAGCTTTGGGCATTTCCAGCTGGTGGCTCAGTGAAGCACTTTGGCTCCTGCTTTGTCAGAAGAGAGGATTAATTTAGGAACCTATCATACACCACTAATTAAAAACAGAGGCTGGGGGCAGCTGGGGCACCTGTGGCTCATCCCTGGAAGTGTTCAAAGCCAGGTTGGACGAGGCTTGGAGCAGCCTGGGACAGTGGGAGGTGTCCCTGCCGTGGCACTGGATGCGCTTTAAGGTCCCTTCCAACCCAAACCATTCCATGGCTCTTTGATTCTCTGATTTCTCTTATAGGTCCTTTCCTGGTGAGGAATTTTTGTCTCTCTGGGGAGTCTGACTGGGTGAGGGGTGAAAAAAAAAAAAAATAATGATAAGGAGAGGGGATGTTTGATGCCACCCAGGATGGCAGGAGGGGATGTTTGATGCCATCCAGGATGGCAGGAGTGATTTGCTGTTGTGCAGTGAGGATGAGTTTGTGCAGGGAGGGAACGAGATGGAGCCATCCCCATGGAGCAGCAGCAGCTGCTGGCAGCTCCCAGGAGTTGGTGCTGGTTTTCCTCTGTGTTTTCCTCTCTGCTCCCCTGCTCTAATGTGATTTTTCCCTCGTTTCCAGCACCGTCCCATTTGGCACATGAGGGCTGTGCAGGGAATAATGTGGTTGCAGTTGGGTGCTGCTGAGTGCACATTTCATCTCCTGTTGCCAGCACATCCCAAATATCCTGCCAGGCTTGTGTGAGTGGTGCTTGCCTGAAGCTCAGCCTGCTCAAAGCAGAGGTTTTTGTGGTGATCTGAGAGGCAGAGCACAGCAGCAGAGGTGCTGGCTGCTCTCCTTGCTGTGCTCAGCATCCTTTCTCTGCTCTTGGAGCTCGGGTGATGCTGGGACAGGGGATGGGATCAGACTCCAGGATTCCCTTCTGGCTGCACCTTGGACTTTTAAAAGCTCTTGGCAATAGTGGTGCCAACAAAACTTGACTGGGTGATTTGGGTGATGCTGCAAAGCCGGGGTTCTCAGGTCCTTCTTTCCCCCTTCCCCGTGTGTTACAAATTGCTCTAATGTCACATCGGGGATCGGGAAGGAAACTTGGGCTCCATTCGCACCGGCATTGTTGCTAGGAAACCTCTCCCTTTGACAATGGAGCTTGAGCGTGCCTGTATTTGCCTTTGGCTCTCCGAAGGACAAAAATCACCATGTGGCACTGGCGGGGGGGGGAGAGGATGGAGAAAAAAACAACAGCAACAACAAAAAAGAAAAACAACACAAAAAAACCCCCCCTGAAAATTACTTTAAAATTTTCCACCGTGCCAAATGATGCTGCAGATTGCAGATGCCAGTGCTTCTGGTTTTGTAGGGACACAGATGAGGCACAGCTCGACCCTTTCCATGCTTCATGTGCTGGGAAGTCAGGCTGGATTCTTGGAGTGCCTTCTGCTACCTGAGCTGGCTGGGGCTGCTGTGCCATATGGGAGAGGGGCTCCAGTGCCTGCCCGTGGCTGCCACGCAGGGGGGAGGCAGCCCCTGCTATCCATGGGGAGCTCACATTCCCTGGCTCTCAGCAAAGCTGCCTGATTTACAGAGTTTTGTTGGGTGGGAAAGGCAGGCTTCATGATTTTTCTCTCCGTCCGTCTCTTTTCCCTTTGAATTTCAAGATATTAATTTGAAAAATATTCTAAATACGCATTGTGCGTGTGTACACAAGTGTTAGATTTGCATCGTGGGTGCTTTTAATAGGCTTGAAGGAAGAAGAAGGTATCTAGAAGCTACTTTACTTTCTTTCAAAGAACTGAGAGGAGTGAAGTTTTAATTATCTAAAATCAGCCTTCATATTTTTTTACACAAATTGGCATCCTTTTTTTTTCCTTTTCTTTTTTTTCCTGACCTGGCTGAAAATCCTGCAGAGTAGATTTTTTTTGCCTGTGGTGTAGTTGCTGCCAAACACTTTGGATGAAGTGCTGCCCATCAGTGTTGACCCCTGGTCAAGGCAGAAGGGGGAAATCTGTTCTTGTGGCCAGGAGATCACAATTACAGTGTTTAATGTTGCAATTCTGGCTGCAGAAGAGACAAACCTGTGCCTCGAGATGGAATCCTGGGTGCAGAAAACACAGACTATGCCCATGCAGCCTCCAGTGCACCATGGGAGCAAAAAGCTGATAGATTGCTCATTAATTTACAGAAATAAGGGGTGAAATAAGTGAAAAAAAGCACAAGAAATGTACCAGGTTTAGTAAAAATCCTAATTTATGATTTGCAGTTGACAGTAGCGAAACCTCACCTTGAATAAAAAGGTTCTGCTGGTTTGGTGAGGGGTTGGATTTCCATTTTTGCAAAGGCAGGAGCTGCTCCTGCAGGGCTCCCTGCTTTGTCCTCAGCTGACTGCATTGTCTGGGGGTCCTGCTGCTGCCTGTGCCATGTGCAGCCCGTGCCAGGAGCTTTCCCAGGACAAAGACACAAAAATGAAACATCCCAGGCCTGAAAAGCAGCTCAGCATCACCTCCCCGAGCTGTGCTGGACCCTGTGCTCGGGGCACAAACCCTTTGTCCCCGGCCCTGCTGCCATCCCCTCCCCTGAAGGCACCTCATTACCCATCTCCCCACCTCCTCCCGTCCTATTAACTCCCCCCTGGCTTTTCACACCCCTCATATCACGGCTCTTTATCCCGTGCTAAATTATTTTGATCCAAGCAGCAGCTGGGGCCCTTTGTACGAGGCCTCGCAGGTCTGTGTGAACATTCAGAGCTAAAAGTAGGATTCCAAATTCTGTTTTGGGGAGAAATTTAGGCTCAGATGTGTCAATTGGGTTTTCAGCATCACTTTTGCAGCCTAGAGGGCTCAGATTTGCAGTGGCTCAGTGTTTTAGACCAGTGGCTTGATGGACTCACACACTTTTCTGAGTTTGCTGCAAAGGCTTCAGTGTGTGGAGTTCAGAGCAGCCCAGGACCTCCTTATTGCCGCTAGAAATTATTATTATTATTATTGTTGTTGTTGTTGTTGTTGTTGTTATTGATATTTTTGTTATTTTTGTTATTATTATTTTTGTTATTTTTGTTATTATTATTATTATTCAATTGAGGTTTCTTTTTCCTGCCATGGGCTTCTAAAAGTCCAGTACAGAGGAGCTGATTTTCTTTAACACATTTGTCTCTCCTGGTTCACACTGAGGGATTTCCCACCCCTCCAGCCCTGTCCCTGCCCAGCCTTGCTCAGGGTGATTTTGAGAGGCCTCTGAACACAGAGGATTTCCTAAATTTATCATAATCACCCCCACTTCGGTGCTAAATACCTCTTTTTTCCTGACGCTCTGTGAATTCATGGGTTATTCCCACACCCTTCCCATGTCTGCTTTCTGCCCAGTGAGCAGCTACAGGTGTGCACCACAAAAAACTGATGGAAATGGGATTTTTGAGCAGGGTTGTGGCAGTTCAATGCCCACAATGTATTCGTCTTGGATAAATTGGTGAATTTGCTGATTTTTCCAGGCAATTATTAGAGTTTTAAGAGTTGTTTTATCAGCCTTCATATCGCTTAGAAAAATCAGGAAGGACTCATGGCAATACCAGGGAGGGGAAAAGTTTGGTTACTGACATCAAGGGTTTCTAGACCTAAAAAATATATAAAATCTGATTGTCTCTGGAACTGACACTCTGTACATCAGCTAGGGAGCATTATTGGGGATGCTTTTTAAGGAGCAGGATCCTCCCCTACATTTCCCCACTGGAACTTGCCCACGGGTGTTCCCACTTTTTACCCTGCCTTTAGGTTCAATTTATTCCATTTCTTGGCCTCTGCTTTCAAGGTTTATGTAGACTTGACTTTTATTTAATTAATATTTCAAGCCCTTGATGAGGAAACGCTCCTTTCCAAAAGCTGCAAAAGGGGCTACTTTTATTTGAAATTGCATCTGAGCAAAGGGCTCAGCACAGATTTATCTCTTGTGCTTCCAAAGCTTTCTCTAGCTCTCCATCAACTTTGGAATAAAGGGTCTATCCATTAAATTTAATTCATCAAACTTGCCTGCCAGTGGCAGCAGCTCCGTTGCCCTGCCTGCCCTTTCAGAGCATTTCCTCCCGAAAGCAGTGAGATATTTACTCACATTTTAGCAACTCTTTGAAAAGGGCCATTATCAGGATAAATCATTATGGGTGAAGCATCCCGAGTTTAATCTGCCCGTTGGAATTTTACTTCGTGTAACAACACAGTGTGTGCCCTGTAAATAACACACTGCATCTCAGGAAATGAAAGATGTTTTGAATAAATAAATAATGGCTTGCTGACTACTGAGGCTCCTGGCTTTGGTAATGTGCTGTGGAAGGGAAAGCAAACAGAAATCTCCTTCTGGGCATTTCCAAACATCAAAATGCCCTCTGCGTTTTGTTGTGGTTAAACACACAAGGCCCAGCAGAAGCCTGGAGCCCCCCGTTTGGGTGGCCTTGGAAATGAATATCACTGATTTTGCTGTAATCATAGTTCCTGAGAGGGAGCAGAAGATGGTGTTGGATGCAGGGGATTTTTTTAAATGAAAAATCCTGGCAATGCAAGGGATGTGTTTAAACCTGGTGGTGTCTGGTTTGGTGATGACTGGGAGCAGCTGAGGGATGGGTGGATTTGGGGGGCTGCAGGTGAGGTTTGGTGGATGTTGTTTTCTGCTGGAATTTTGGATGCTGTGCAGTGACCACCTCGTGTTGTGCTGAGCCTTGGGACAGGCTGAGCCTGGCCCAGGGTTTAATCCAAGCCTTGGATGTGCTGTGCTGCTGGAGGGAACAGGGAATCCTCAGGAGCAGGCAGGTGGTAGATGGAGATCATTGCCCATCCTCAGAGTTCACCATAAACTTGAGTTTTAGTGCAAAACTTGGATTTGTTGAAGGAAAATCTTGGGAACAGTGATTCCTGGTGGGTTTGGGATAGTGTTTAGCTCAGGTTGATGTGGCCAGCTCGGGTGGAGATCAACATCAGCCATGAAGAAATACAACACCTCCCACCGAGACCCAGCAGAGACACAACCGGTTTGCAAATCCCGCCGCTGAATCATTTTCACCAACTCCGGCTTAGGTAAAAGACAGAAATCTATCAAATGTTGTACAGATTAACTTATCACCCAGTTAAATGGGCTGTCAGTCCGGGCTGCCTGTGCTTGGCAGGGTGAATTCAAATGCATGCAAATTTCCCTGGTGGCTGACGAGCGACGATGGTGGAGCTGTCAACTGATGACATGTGAAAATACATTAACATTGTTTAAAATATATTTGAAAGGGATAGCTCATATTTTGATAACATTTTCACAGGCAAATGATTTGTACGAGATCTGAAACGCTGACCACATAATTTATGCTGGGAAGGGATTTTTTTTTTAATTTTTTTTTTTTCCTAATAGCAACTCTTCAGATATGTTTTGTGCTTGGAGGAAGCCCCCAAACAATTAACAATTACCACACAAACCGGTTCCAGTCCCATGTGCCACCATTGTGTGGAGTCACTGTTCCGATAGCCTCACTTGTCACTTCCACTTGATCTTTCCAAAAGTGATTAGAAACTTCCAAAGAACCAATTACACAGGCCATTGTGTTAGAGACCTGCCACTTTTGGTTTTTGTTGGTTTTTTTTTAAAGCCTCCTCCCCGCATTTGGACTCGCCCTTCCTTAATTTCTCCTGTTTGCAGGATGGATTTCTTCACTTAACGGCAGCGTCAGGAAGCAGAAGTTCCACGGTGCTTTCACTCGTTCTTTCAGGGCTTGGTGACTTCTTAACCACCCTGTCCATGAGGACAGTGAGGAGCCACGTGCCTTGTGATGGTCACTCCCAGCATCCCCAGTTCCACCAGTGACCCTCCGGATAAGTGGCCTTGAAAGGCAGGAGAAAGATGCAGCTCGCTGCAGGAAAAAGGTCAGGGGATGTGAACAAGCGTTGAGTGAGCTGTGTGATAAGAAAAACATCTGAAGCCTGTGATTCAAGATCCAGCCTTTAGTCTCGACTCTTCAGGGGTGAAAGGGGAGGACTTAGCACCGTCTAAAAACAGCAGATCTCACAGTTCAGCAGTCAACCATGGCGTCTGATACATGAAAAAAATTACTTATGCTGTCAGCTTCCATTATTTACATGATCTTTCTGTGGTTGAGTCGTGGCTGTGGATGTGCAAGTCAGCTAGAAAAATTGTGTATTTACACAGATGGGTGCTGGCATGTGACCAGGCCTTGAGCAAAACGCGTGGTTAGAGGTAGAAATCAAACACAGAGAGTGGTGAATGGGTTTTTGAGGGGTTTGGTTACAAGGTGCAAATGTTTGCAGGTAGGAAGGGCTCCCTGGGAAATGGTGATTCTCAGGAAAAGGAAGGTGGTGTGAGCAGGTTTTGGGGAGGGTTTGCTCTCCTTGGCTTCCTGGGGTGTCTGCACTCTGTTTGACAGGGACATTGCTGCCTTTGGTTTCATTTGGAAATTCCTAGCAAGGAGAAACGTGCTGCCAGAACATCAGAAAAGTCTGTCAGTAAGATATAATAATAATAATAATAGTAATAACATTCGAAGTTGACTGTAAAGGTGTAAATGTAGTGCCTGGGATGGGGGACAAGACTTGGTGGAGCTCCTTCACAGAAGCATCTTCTGATGATGGAGAGACAGAGGCCAGGACAGAGGTGCTTTCCTTTCTCATTCCCTTCTTTCTGTGGGTTGTGCATTGGAACAAACTGTTTCCACCACTTCCTGGATTGGACTTTAATTAAATCAGTGGGAATTTATCACTAAACTTATTTTCTTTTGTGCCTTACAGTGGTGTGCTTGTGCAGAACTGCTTCCCTCAGAATCCTTTCAGAATGGAAGCCTGGGGATGAGAGGCAATCCCTAACCTTTCCAGGGGCTGTAGGACACTGTCATAAATCCCTCCCTCCCAACATTTCTGGGATTTGCCTTCTGAACACCCCCATCTTTTCATGCAGATGGGCTGTAAAACACTTCAGCCATGTGCTGACTCGGTTCCTGCTCAGAAGTTTGCAGAGAGGGGGAATCCTCAACGCTGGCAACCTGAACCCAGAGCAAGTGCAGGTGATGGGAAAACTTCCCAGGTTTCCAACTGGACAGGAGAGTCTGTAACAAAGCCTCCACAAAGCTTGGAATTTCACTGGGGTTGTTTGGATACTGAGCAGTGAGGTGAGGATTTTGTCACCGGTGTGAGGTGACATTTTTACTGAACTTTCAATTGAAGTAGAAATCTCTGCCCTGCTTTCCATCTCTGAGGTTCAAACAGCGGCTCAGACCTCGGTGCTGCAGGGCACAGGTAATGGAGGGAAGAGAGGGGGGCAAGAAGGAACAAGGGGACAGGGCCAGGCCATCAGAGAGACCTCCTAGAAGGGCAACAGGTCCTCTGCTGACATTAGTGGCCAGTGGTTAACTCGGAACAACACGTATTTCACATTAAAACATTATATAAAGTATCTGCAGGTGTGTTTGTGCCTTCCTTGAGGGTGCGACTCTCCCTCCCTCAAGGAGGAGGAGCGCCCTCGTGGGCTGCCAGGTGTTTAACGCGTGGAAAACTGGTACATAAAATCCATTTAGCTTGTTAGTGAATCAATTGCATCTCCCTCGGTGGTGGTGTGATGTGCAAAGCCTTTCCCTCCAATTTGTTGTCCCTGCAGTTCTGCAGTTTCCCTCTGCTGCTCGTGGCCTGGTTCAGCCCCATTCAGTTGGATAAACTGGGGGGAAAAACGGGATTTTTGGCCACATGGAGACATCTCCTTATGAGAAAGAAGAATAAAAGAAAAGCACGTAGTTTTTGTGCTCCTAAGGAGGGCAGTGAGCTCGGTTTTTCCCAGGGGGAATTCAGCCGGTAAATGTCCTTGGACTGAGGGGAAAGCCCCAACTCGCCAGCCCATTGTCACTTTTAACAACCCACAGTTCTGACGGCAGATGGATGTCGCCCTGGTTTTACAGGGCCCCATGACTTGTAACACTGTAACTGGAGTTTCCCATGCTTTTTCTGTAAACACGGTCCTTGTTTTTCTTAACCGGCCGGGATTGTTTTGCACTTGTGAAATTGTTTTTCATTCCTTTCCCTGGGGTGGAGAAAGATGATTGACCATGTCTTTGTCCTGTAAACCTTCAGGGGTGTTGACCCTTTTCACCAATCCTTGATTGTCTTTAGTAACATATAAAAATAGGAAAATAAAAAAGGGCAGGGCCCTTTGGGTCGGGGCTGCCTGGAAATTCCACTGCTGCTCTGAGACCCGCGTGTTTCTTCTGTCGCCAGCTGTGCAACAGATGCAATTCCCAGAAAGAGTTAAACAGCAGCACCAGCCCAAGGAACTGGAGAAGGGAAAGCGAATGGCTCAACTTTGAGCGCCGTCAGCGCATCCCAGCCCTGCCAGGAGCAGTTTATAAACCAGGCAGGCGAGTGACGGGGAGGGTGGGGACACAAAGCGGCCCCCTCCTCCCTCCTGCTAATTGCTTTTCCCGGTGCAAGGCCAGTTCCAGCCCTCGCTGGATAAATCACCCCTGTTTTGTGCAGCCATCATCGGCTCATTGCGCTACTTTGCTTTTTATCGCTCGCGTCCGGCTCCGGGCGCTTCCTGTGCCGCGGGATGCGCCGCTCCCGGGTGATGCTGCGAGCAGGAACGGGCGCTTTTCCTCCGGGGAAAAATTGGCTTTTGGAGCTAAACTTGCCTCCAAAGCGCTCCCCGTTCCCCTGGGCTTTTTTTCTGTCCCCTCTCAGGCAGGAGGAACTCGCTGATGTGGGTTGAGACGAGGTGGCATTGCTCTGCCACGGCGCTCTGTGTTAGGGGGATGGCGTAAAAATCAACATTTTTGCACCCATTCGGATCCAAACGCGGCTCCTGGCGAGGACAGGGTAGCTCAGGGGCACCGTGACTCTCATGGGATGGTGAGAGCTGGAAAGGACCTCTGGAGATGGAGTCAGGGTCACCCAGGGCAGGTGACACAGAAATGTGTCCAGGTGGGTCGGGAATGTCTCCAGACAGAGATCCCACACCTCTCAGTCCTGCTGTAAAATTTGCATCCTTGACTCGAACTTTTTTCTGCATCAGAACCCACCGACCCCACTAAGGGAAGGTCTCAGTGAACCCTCACAACTTTGAGGACAAGTTGTGGGTTTTTGCTGATCAGACTCAGTGCCTGGCACAGCAAAGCCCAGATCCTGCCTGGAATATTTCAAATGAACCGCTCATTTTATTTAGGCCACTCATTTTAATTAGAATTTTAACTGAATTCTTTGCCCAGGTATGGAAGTTTTGTTATAATTGAGTTTTTCCCTCCCCTTTTTTCCTCCCTTCAAAATTATGATAGATAATAAAGCATGATGCAAAAGTCCTCATTAAAAATGCATTTTGTAAAATTGAAACTTAAGTGTCAGGTTTTTCAAGCAGTCTGTCAAATACTTGACAATTAAAATAGCTGTTTTTAAAAATTTAATGAGACACAATAAGGACTAAATGCTCAAGAAGCTTGCTCCTTCTCAGGATAAAGTAGAAACATAACAAGTCCATTATATTTCCTTACAAAAATGTCCCATTTGTAAAATATGCTACAATCTATTTTTAATTAAATTAGTATATGCAATTTATTACCTGAGCTATATTTATTAATATTTAATATTTAATTTCAAATTAATTATCCAAGTGAAAGAGGACTCAGCTGGGCTGGGGAGACTCACAGAACAGCAAGTGTCCTGCAGCAGCTGGAGGTAAACCTGGCATGTGCAGATGTCCTGAGCTTTGTGGGAATGATGGAAAAAAAAAAATACACATCAAAAGCTGTGGGTGCAGTCACCTTCCTGCATGGAAGTGTGGAATCCCTGAGGAGATGAATGCCTGGTGTTCAAATGTTACCCTGGTTTTACAGGGCTCCATAAGTTGTGACACTGTAACTGTAGTTTTTTTATAATTTTTTTGTAAACATAGTTTTTATTTTTTTTAACCGGCCGGGATTATTTTACACTTATAAAATTGTTTTTCATTCCTTTCCCTGGGGTAAAAAAAAAAATAATTAACTATATCTTTGTCCTGTAAACCTTCAAGAGTGTTAACCCTTTTCACCAATCCTTAATTATCTTTAAAAACATATAAAAATAAGTAAATAAAGAAGGGCAAACCTTTTAATCGGTACTACCTAAAAATTCAACTACTACTCTGAGACCCGTGTGTTTCTTCTATTACCAACTGTACAACATTCAAATATTCCTAATTTTGGGGGGTATTTTCACTGAGTTAATCAGAGAATGGATCAGGTTGGAAGGGACCACTGGAAGTCAGTGAGTGCAGCAGGGACATCCCAGAGCACCTGACTCAGGATGGCATCCAGGTGACTTTGAATATCTGCAGAAAGGGAGATATTGGTGATATTTTATCTCAACATTGCTCTCTGTGACCGTGGGAGCATCCCGTGCATCCTGACCTCCCAAAGTTGCACCTTCCACTTCTTTGCTGAGCAGTTTGCTCCCTTTCAATGCTCTGGGAAATTCAGCTTTAGGTTTCCACAAGGTGGGGTTTCCTCCTCCTCTCCTGTGCTTTGAGCAGAGAAGAAGGTGCCACTCAGAAATTTAAAGTGTGATCAGCACCCAGCCTGTCACCGTGTGGCATTTTAGGCAAACTCAGGCAGACAGAAATCCTGGAGTGGTTTGGGTTGGGAAGGATCTTAAAGCCCATCCAGTGCCACCCCTGCCATGGGCAGGGACACCTCCCACTGTCCCAGGCTGCTCCAGCCTGGCCTTGGGCACTGCCAGGGATCCAGGGGCAGCCACAGCAAATCTGGGCACCCTGTGCCAGGGCCTGCCCACCCTCCCAGGGAAAGATTTCTTCCCAAACTCCCAGCTAAACCCACTCTTAGCCTGAAGCCATTTCCTCTTGTCCTGTCACAAGATGCTCTTGCTAAAAATCACCCCACTGGGCCTCATTTTCCGGGTTTTCTTCATATTAAAGCAGGTAGGCAGTAGCAGTTGTTTTATTATTTCTGAGTGCCTGGAGACTCCAAGTTAGGGCTCCCTCTCCTGAAGGCACCTTTGGCTCTGTCCTGCCTCTGGTTTTCATGGCACACAATGACTTTTCTTGCCCTTATTCTCCATTTCTTCCCTCGGACAATCTTCTACCACA
>VZTZ01035695.1:247411-317411 GCA_013400955.1 Drymodes brunneopygia | reverse complement strand
TCATTCTCCTACTCACTCATCTCTGCACTACTGCTTAGAAAAGATAGTTACTATGAGTTGTGGGATGAAACACACTCGATGCACCTGGAGATGGGAAAAACACAAACAGCAGGAGTCACACAACTTTAAATTTTCATTACAGGCATTTCAGCTCCCCTTCCTCTTCTCCCTAATCTATCCCGTGTCCACTGTGTGAGCCTGGCAAAATAATAATTAGGATGAATGGATGGGATCAGGGTGATGTGCCACATAACGCAAGGGGTCGTTAGGAAGTTGGCAAGCAAGGTCACCTCCTTGGAGCAGGGAAAAATTGAGGGATGAGCTGCCTTTGAGCCAAGGGCCTCTCCCTCTCTTCCTTCCCTCTGCAAGCCAGCCTGAAGAAGTTGGTGCCACTTGGCCATGGGCAATGATGGATGGTGTGAGGTCTCTCTGTCACACATCCCCCATGGCACGGTACAGGAATGGGTACAGGAATCCATCTTTCCTGAAAACCTTTTTTTTTATTTCCTGATTTTGCTGTACTTATGTGGATCAGGCTAATCCAGAGCTTGGAACTGTATGAGGATGTATTTTTCGTGTGATGTCCTGTGCAAGGAAGGGCTCTACTTCAGGAGCAACAGGCTGAAGGTACAGTGAGAAATTATTCTATGATTTTGTTTATAATTCAGATCCTGAGCTCTTCAGGTGGGGATGGCTTTAGATCTGTGTGATTCCAAATTATTTATTCTTTATTCAACTGGCATCCAACTTTATGCCAAACCTCTGGCACTCTTCAGGTTGGCACAGATTTCAAATGCTATTTCTAGTGAAAAAACAACAAACCCTTCACTTCTTCCTTTTATTACTTGGGAGATTCTCCTTTACTTCCTGACAATTCTCACTTTCCTAAGTGAATTTATCAAGGCAAGCAGAGAAAGAGATGAGTGATGCTTGTTCTCTTGCCCTCTGGCCATGGCTGCTGCTTCCCCTAAATCCTTGTTAGGAAGTTTCTTTAAGGCCACCCATAATAATAAACAAACTTAGTGATCCCAGACTGTAGACACTATTTTTTTTTCCCATTAAATTTTGCTTTACTACTTCAGCTTCCATGCTGTTAATTTGAACCTTTTAGGGTTTTTTGATTATCCTGGGGTCAATGTAACATGAAATTATTCACTTGTCAAAAAAATATCTGGGAGCTGTGTCAGCAGCTGCCCTGGGTGTTTCTGGAGCAGGACGGGATGTGCTTTGTCCTTGCAGCTCCACCTGGGTGCCGCAGGAGCTGCTCTTGCTTGGCTTTTTCCACTGGCTCAGAGCATCTGGAAAATGGGTGCAAATGCTCTCCCTGCCATGCTTTTGCCACCACATCCTCCCTGAAAAGGGCTTTTGTCAGGCTGTCAAAATACATCTTGTCCAGTGCCAGGTGCTGGTGTCAGGGCTATGAGGTGAGGCATGAAAGTGCCTGAGTGTTTCCCACCCTGCCACTGAGGCCCAGGTTTTTGGCGCCCCTTGGAAGGCTTGAAATGGGCACAAATAACGATGCTGAGCATGACTTGGGGGTGTTTTCCCCCTCTCTCTCTACCCATGCTCAGAACAGAAAACACTTGTGATTTCCTGTCAGCTTCTCCCACTACTTTCAGGCCTTGCTCACCTTGTTTCCTCCCCCAAGCAGAATCATCGTGCCCTTGGTCCTCGGCTTCCCGAGCAAGGCGGGGAACACATCCCCATATTCCCTACACCATTTTTCTCTTTAGTGGGTATTAGCAGATGTGCTTCCAGCAGACTGGCTAAGCACAAACAGGCTTTTAGAGCGACAGGTTCATGAACCAGGGGCCCCGCTGGCGCTCGCGTACCCAGCTCCCCTCACCACCCTCGCCGCGCCCCAGCCCTCCAAGCCGGACAGCCTCGAAATCTCCCTCTCCCGAGCTCCCCAGGGTTTCTGCTGATGGATTTCTATTTTTTTTTTTTTTCCTCCTTTTTTTCCTCCTTGCTGCCCGCCAAGCCATGCCTATAAGTGGCTGCGTGGCGGCGCCGGCGCGGGGCTCACTTGCTGCTCCCAGATAAGCGCGTTAATCCTTTGTCTTGTGCGGCGGGATAAGACACCGGCACCGCGGCGTTTGTTCCAGTTGCTTCTGCAGAGCTGCCGCAGAGCTCTCGGAGCGTTGGGTCTTGGCCCGTTGCCCCTGCTGGGCTGCTCCCTTAATGGATTAGCCGGACTTCAAGGAAAATCCTGCTCTAACAATAGCGAGGAATCGTGTGGTCCTTGGTCTACCTAAGGAGAGGTGCCAACGGTATTTTCTGCTAGCAGCGAAGCTGCTCAGGCGGCTTTGATCCGATTTCTCTCTTCTTGATTTTGATATCTCTACAAAAGCCGTTGCAGATGGGAAAGGGAGGAAAAAAAACCAACCCCCAAACACACCAGCCAAGCCACCCTCAGTTTTTGTTCATTCCTTTTCTTTTTTTTTTTTTTTTCCAGCTTTCCCCTCTTTTCCTTCCCAACCCCCCCCCTCTTCCCTTGAGCTGCTGAGGCGGCCTCATGGAAGAGAAACTAAATCGCTCTCCTCTTGCTTTGGGCTGTTTTTCATCACTTCTTCTGTGCTTCCTGACCCCAAAAAAGCAGGCTTAAGTTGCTACATTCCTCCTCCTTCACCATAGCCAGAGACACAGTTCTCCTCGTTTCAGCAGATGTGCCAAAGGTACTCTGCTCTCCCTCGGGCATAACTTCAAATTTTGGCAAATGCAAAGCTTGGACATAGTCCAGGAAAATGTTTTTGTCTTGCAAAAGTGTTTTTGTTTTGTCAGAAAAGTAATTTATCTGAGCTTGAAGTGTTGTTTGAAAGATATTGCTGAAAGTCCTAGAATTCCGGAGTTTTCTTAATTTTTCAAGGGAGCTCTCACTGAGCTCCAGATGTTTTGCACTGACCATCAGCTCTGGAAATGGGTAGCCAAGCAGGGAAATTATTATTCCCCTCAGCCTTATCTATACCAGAAGGCACAAGCAGTGACACTGAAAAAATGTCAATTAACCTGCACTGTTGGTAACCTCAGAGGCTTCTTTTTACCTGGAAACTTTTTTCCTTTTTGGTGGAAAAATTTCCATATGTGTGAGTGTACGAGTCTGGGTGCGCACATGAGCAAAGCCGTGGATGTGATGCTGGAAATCCTGCTGCCTTTGGTCAGCTTTAGAGGGAACTAAAGCCCAGCTGTGCTCACAGTCAGGAGAATTCAGCAGGGCTAACACACATAAAAGCAGACACGAGATCCTTCATGTCTCAGACCAAGCAGCAGGCGTGCTTTGGGTCTTGCAAAAAAAATGCTGGATTGATGTGAAGCTCTGTGATGGTGAAAATATGTGGGATTTCTGCCACCTGCCCTTTGCATCCATCCTGTATCCTTCTCAAGTCAGCTCATAACCCATTCTTCCCGAGCTTCCAGCTGCTTGGCATTTCTTGTGTAAAATAATTAATGATTATAGGGAATGGAGAGATCCAGCTTAGGGATAGTCAAGCCTGGTCTTGGGCATTTCTATACAGGCACTGCTGTGCAGTCAGGGCTCAGCAGCACTGTCAAAGGGGAAAAAAGATGAATTTTATGAAGAAATGTTAGGGAAAATTATTTAGAAAGAATATATAGGATGTTTGCACCTGCAGGTATAGAAAGAGGCTATAAGGAGGGTCAAATGTGGCTCCTGTATGGGGATGGGGCACAAGAAAATGTTGTGACTAAAAGCTGGACTAAAAGTTATCAGGGCAGGACACTTTGTTGTTTAAATCTCTGGGAACTGAGAGCACAGCTGTAGGAAACTTTCTCCCTGCTCCAACTCTTCCAGCCCTCTCTGAGTGTGGTCTCTGGGAGCTGAGATGGACCTCTGGACCAGTCCAGGATGGCCAATCCCACGGGATCCTTGTGTATTTGTGCTTAATTCTGGAACCATAGAATTGTTTAGGTTGGAGAAGCCCTCTGAGATCACTGAGCCCAACTGTTATCTCAGCACTGCCAACTCCATCACTAAACTGTGTCCCTGTGTGCTTCAGTTCCAAATAAATGCCCAAAAGGTAATAAAAAAAATACAAAAAAGGAAAAAAATGGTGTATTTTGGGGAGCATTTCATGCAGTGATGTTTTGAGATCTTAGAAAGTCACATTGCCTGCCCTGGAAATGCCCATTCTCTGAGCTCCATGCCCCACTAAGATCCCAAACTTTGCTTCCTCTACCTGTCGCTCTGTCGGACACGAAACAATCAGGCAGCTCAGGAGGTCAGCCGGACCAAGGCTGGGCAGAGAGTAAAAGAGCCCCAGCCTCTTTTTATTCTTATATTTATACTTTTTTACAGACAGTTATGGATTGGATAAAGAGGTTGCCACCTCTCAAATTTCATAGGTGAGAAACACAGCCCATCACATTCTCCAGCCCAGAAAGAAGAATGAAAAACAACATTCAAAATACAAAACAGTTTTTGGCTGGTTATAGAAACATGGATTGTTTACACAAAATCCATGAGAACCTTTGCTACCAACTCTAAACACAGCACTCTAAAAAATCAGGTCAACATCTACCATGAGGGTAAGCTGGGAAGAAGGTGCTGGCTCATCCCTGATTTTAGAGGTTGCAGTACACACCAGGAAAGCTGCTGAGGGGCTGACCAGAACAATCTGGTTCCAAACTCGTGGTTCCCTCATTTGGCTTTGAGAGTGATGTGCCCTGGGATGGTGACTCTGCCCTCACAGACTGACCTCGCTGGGTTTGGCTCATTTTGGGTCACTATCCAAAAATTATGGCACAAGAAAACTGGGCAGGGACTGGTGCACTGTGTTGTTGAGCTTTCCTTGCTTTGGGTTCAATGAGTGGATGTTTCCCAGGAAAGCATTTCCACCAAAAAGCACCCAGAATCCTCTAATTTTGCGCCAAAGACAAGGTTCAGGAAAAGCTCTTATTTAAATGATGTAAATTGAATTTAGTAAAATTAGTAGAAATGGTGGTTCCTCCATTGCACTTTGTGCCTCAATCCCAAGTCCCTGCCCAGTTTTCCTGTGCCATAATTTTCCCTGACTGTGTCTGGCTATGGAAAGGTTATTTTGAAGTGCAGGAGCCTGGACAGAGCCCCCACCTGCAGGGATAACAGGACAGGGGGCATCAAGACAACCATGTGGAATTGGAAAGATGAGACCCAGCCCACAGGACTGTGTTGGAAGGTAGCACACAGATATATCACAATTACACTTCTCCGAGACTGGAAATGCTGGGTAATTGTCTTTCCCTGCCAGTGTGCTCAGGGCGTTTTACAACAATAAATTTCACCAGGAGTGCTGAAGAACAGAAAGCACAATAACGGGAAACCTGCTGCTCCAGGAATGCAAGGAAATGAGGCTTTCGTGGAAAAACTGGGGTCAGGGGGTGCAGGGTGCTGGAGCCCAGGGTGCTGCCTCGAGGCTGGAGCTCCTGGCAGTGGGTTTGGATGGGGAGAGGAGGCAATGCCAGCCCCCAGCCCTCGGGAGCTCTGCCCACCCTGCCGCTGCAAAGCGGGAAAGCTCGGGGCCGAACATTGATTTAAGGCAAGGACAAAGTTCTCTTTGCAGCCAAAAACAAAATTGTGTGCCAATCAAAAAGGCGTGAGACAGGCTGTTGTTGACCTCTAGGGAGTATCAGAGGACAAAAATCCTTGGAAGGAAATTCAAAAAACAGCCTCCAGGGAAGCCAAGCACTGCTGGAGGTGCTGCAGCACTGCGGTGCCAGGACCTCTGAGCATCCATGCAGCCCTCCCTGGAAAGACACCTCTAATATTCTGTCCTGTGACTAGAAAACATCTTCATCTTGCTTCCTAAAAGGCAGCGTGGGTGGAGATTTGAGAGATTTTTGTGCCTGGATCACTGCAGACCCTCCCTTAGGGTCTGGGGAAATCCACCTCCAGCCCTGCCTGTGAGAGGAGGAGAGTGAGCCTTTCTCTGCTCTCTCCTCTTTCCCCTCTCTTCTCTCCACTCTCTTCTCCCCCCTCTCCACTCTCTCAACTCTTCTCCCTCCTCTCTCCTCTCTGCAGTGGGTGGTGAGTGCAGATCCTTCCAGCAGGTGCCTGTTGTTTTTGAGGCACGTCCTACAGCAGGACCTTGGTCTCACTGGGGCTTTAATAATAGCAAGATACCAAAAAATAATCAGAATCTATTCCAAAGTGGACAGGAGAGGGTATTTGGCTCGTTTGCAATGGCCATTAGATAGCTGATACTTGCTGTGTTTGCTCTCTATGCTTCAGAGCCATCCATAATTAGAACATATTTTTGTAACCCTATCTCGGAGCAGATTTGATTTTTAGGAAGGAGAAATGTCACTAAATCATTATTATTCATGTGACAAATCCTGAAGGGTAAATTTTTTTTAAACACCACCTCTATCAGTCTCTCCCATGTCACCTAACTTTTATGCAATAACACTGTTCCCTTAGAGATACCGTATAAAATATCTCTCACTTCCCAATATTATTCATAGAATTCCCATTATAGAACATTGAAAACCCAGATTAGAAGAGTACAAGAATATTTTATGACCAGTTTGAAAATGCTGTTACTGCTGCAATAAATTAAGAAGTTAAATTACTCCCACATTGAGTATTGATATACTGTGCGTGGCAGAAAAATTCCTTTGAAATATACTGTACAATACATATAGAGAAATTCCAGCCCCTTTGATGGCTGCCAGCAAAGGGGGCTGTGAGGACTTGGGGGTGGGGGATTGGGTTGCCAAGTTTGGTTTTTAAAGCAACGAGTTGAGCAAAGGCAAAATCAGAACAGCAAAACATTATATGGATAATTTGGAATATTGGGATGTTGCGTTTAATGGCCAAGTCCCTCATTCTTCTCACATTCTTTATGAACTCTATAGAGAGGATATTTCCTGGGCCAGCAGACCCAATTTCCCATAATATGATTTTTCTCTTGCTCATATCTGTGTGGACATTTATTTGTGGCCTTTACCTGACCACTGTGAATGTGTGATGTGTATATACCTCTGGTATATTAGGGTTTTTTTTTTTTTTTGGCTGAATGGTCACTCAAACTCAAATCTTTGCCTGCCAAGGGAAAAGCAGAAAAAATTAGGAATGTTTGATTCAATCTGGCTGATGGGATATAATTGCTTTTAGATATAGAGATACTCAACTAATTAATTAAATCAACTTTTAAGCTTTATTTCTAGTTGTTTGCTTTATTGGAGTGGTGTAAAGCCACTGGAATGTGCCAGATGATTTTGATGCAGGAATTTATGTGCACAAATTGCCTTTTCTTTCCTGCTTACACAGCTCCAATTGCGAAGCGTTGCGCAGGGAGCTGCACTTATACAAAGTGGTTGTTACAACTTCAGGTAAGAGCTGATCTCTCTCATAAATTTCTGTGTGTTGTCTGCTGGGCATTTTATTAAGGAAAATAATTGGAGAGATTTGCCTGCTAGACCAGATTGGCAACCAAACCACCTATTTTGCAAAAAAAAATGTAACAAAAGAGCCCTTTTGCACATTTCGCAGAGGAATCCAAAGAGCTGCTGCAGCACCGGCAGCGTAAGCAGCTTATTGGGGTTTGCCAAAAACACAGCAAATCCAGGCCTTGAGTTTACAATAATAATTACAGTGTATTCTGCTGATTGCAATATTCTGGCCCAACAGGGCTTGTTTAACTAAGCTGGCCCTGGAATCGAGTACCTACAAGTAATGTGATCTATTTATTAACGAGTGCTTTTTACAGGAGCGTCCATTCTGGGCTCCATCATTACTCCACGGACTGGGAACGGGCTTTCAGCAAGAGTCATTTATATAAAACGCAGCAGAGGAGTTATTTAAGAACAACACAAACCTCAATTAAGCCCTGGTGTGTGTTTTTAAAGGTTATTCTTGGAGGATTTTCCCTCCCAAGGAAAGCCAGGCAATGAAGGGTAGAAGCCGAGCAGAATGCTTTTCCCTAGATGCGCCAAAAAACTCACTCAAAGATCAGCAGCAGCTTTCTGTAAATCCCCAAGCTTAGGCGTGCTTGTCGGACCCTTGACTCTTCCGTGGACTTGGTGCTTCTCAGATTAAGCCCGGCCTAGCCAGGGAACCGCTCAAACCCACGCGGATCCGGCGCCGATCCGCAGCCCGCGCGCTGCCCACGGCGCCTTATCCCCGTGTATAATCATGTAGCAGATCATGTATTCATTTGTATCATTAAATAAAGACTGCCAGAGCTGTAGACCCAGGCGAGCAGAAGGGATGCTCAGAGGATCATGGGATTCCCGGCATGCCCCGCTCCCCTTGGAAAGGCGCTGACTCACTCCCCGAGCAATCAGCCTTGTGTGCCATTACAAATGGGCTGGTTAATAGGCCTGCATCCATTATCATTAGTGCATCTCAGCACGCAGGTACATGATGGGGCCTGCCAGCGCATTTGCTCCAGCTCACTGAGCCAGGGGCCATGCTCCATTGCAAATGAGGATGAGGAACACCTGCTCCAGGGTTTTTCGGCAGACCGGAGTCATCCTTCACATCTCATGCAACACTTGTTCTGTCAGAATGCAATGCTGGCACCGGCCGGAGCGGGGCTGTGCCAGGCGTCCGACTAAAGATTAGACACTTCCCTGTGGTCTCCTGCTCAAGTTCGGCTTTGAAATTCTTTTTTATTTTTTTTTTTTTTTTTCAAAGAAAGCTTTTAAAAAATTTATCGAGTTCGTATTAGGCATTCAGTCATTATGTTAAGGGTTTAAAAATAAAGATGAGAAAAAAAGAAAAGAAACTTTGCTGCAGAAATTAACTTCTTTTTTTGGCAATTAGAATGGCAGCATAAAATATTTATTGGGTCTGATAATTTTATTCGCAGTGCTGAGTGCTGGCTGTTTGGATATGTTTTTTGAGAGAGGTTTTATTTTTGGAAAACTGATTTTTTTCCCCCTCCTATTTTTCTTTCTGGCCTTCTAGAATTATTCCCAGTGTTTGTGGGGTTTTCTTTTTAATTGTCTGCACCAGGTGACCCGAGATGTGATATTGGACACTAACCAAAAGGGGGAAAATATGACAAAATATTGCCTTCTCCAGGCACGTGTCTTTCCATGCAGAGGCCTCTGCTCTGGCTGCCCTCCAGAGCCAGGACAAAGGCTTTCCTCATCCTGCTCCAAAAGGCACAGCGCTCGCTGCCAGCCCCAGGCTCGTTTGTTTGAGGCACTGGAAACCAAAATGAAGGGAGAAAAAACAGCTGGAATTTGAAGAAGCAGCTCTTGAGGTTTGTAATTTACACTGAAGGGCACAGTGAAGGTGGCAGCGTGTCCTTCCCATCTCCCTGTCCTGTGTAACGGGGATTTTATGGGCACTGCTGGCTGCCAAAGATTCTTGATCTTTAAAAAAAGGAATCCCACAAGATGACAGCTGGGAGACGCTGTTGGGCTCATGCACATCCCCTCATCCCAATGGATCACTTCCTACTGGGAAGAATCCTCCAAATCACTCCTTGGGGAAGGCACTTGGTGTCCTCCAGTGCCACTCTCCTGGTGAATGAGGAATCAGTTCCTGAATTAGGGGCAGGGGGACATTCCCTGACATATCCCACCCCTGGCAAAAATGCAGCCCCAACATCCACTCCTTGACCAGAGTCCTCTTTGTCTCCCACGAAAGCAGAAGGAATGGGGTTTGCTGCTTCCCCATAATTCAGGTGAGAAAACCTGACTCTGGCCTTGCAACAAGGCAGTAACCGAGAAATTCCTGTTTGCTTTTCATGCTTTTCTTTTTTCCAGAGTTATTCCTTCACCACCTTCCCCAGTCCTCCCATCCAAACTGAAGAGGCTCCAAGAAAATGACAGCCATTTCAGCAGGAAGCCTCATCTGGTGGAATCCAGGTTTCCACAGTGATGAAATGATGCTGCAAGTTACAGATCTGCTGGCTTGGTGCTCTGCCAGGAAAGGGAAGTCCTCAGTTTGTACTTTAGGATCCCAAGTCTTATCTCTGCTTTATGTCCAAGCAGTACAAAAAATGCTTCCTAGAATCCATCCTTTTAACCATTACAAGCTTTGATGCTCAAATGGAATCTTGGACTCTCGTTCCTCAAGGTGCTTCTTGGTGCCTCTTGGTTTTGGGTTCATTTTTTGTGATTTGATGAAACAAAAATGCTGCAGGAAGCACTGATGTGAATGCTATGGGTTAGAGATTCGTGTTAAGCTTCTGAGGTTTTCTATATTTTCCATATTTTTACACAGAAATATTCTTGTTTCTTCTTTTATTTTGGTCCCTTCAGAAGGTGTTTAGAGCTCACCAAATGCCCTTGAATTACTGCTGGAGATGTCCCTGCCTTCCCCAGGGGATCGTGGGCTGGTCACTGATAACTCTTTATCACACATAGAAAAAAAAATTTAAAGAAGTTTCATATCACTTTGTGTAAATTTTAAGGGAGACTGAGATAAAAAATCTTCATCTTTTGAAATGCAGTTGTGGCATTTTTTGATCTGTGACATAGATCAGCAAATCCAAAATGGAAAGAGTTGTCCAATGATTTGGGAGGGACCATCCACCCACCCAGGGCTGTTGGGAAGTGATGGGATCTGCAGTGGGAGCTGAGGGAAAAGTGTGAAAAGAGACCAAACACAAAGAAATCTCATAAGTTGCAGCGGGAAATTTGGGAAGCAAAACACTTCCAGTTGCATTTAACAGACAGCAAAATTATTACTTACCCTTTTCCTTGTTCAGGGCAAGTTTCCAGGTCTGTGCCTTTTGGAGGTTTGGTTCTGATGGAGTTTTTGCTCACGTACTAAAAATGCCTTAATTTTAATTTCTATCCATCCATTGGGAGCTGCTCAAAGTTGATGTTGCTGCAACACTGGAAAAAAGAGGTGCTGGGAAGACAAATTTTCCACTCATCCAGGTCTGAAAATCCTGAAGAAAAGCTGTTCAGAGGGATGGCAGCAATGCAGAATAAGGATGTGGATGATTGATGCAGGTTAGATATGGGGATATTTTAATTAGAAGCAAGAGTAGGAAAATTAGGATTTGGGTTGCACTTTTCAGGGAGTAATTCTGGAAGAATATCTGGAAGGCTCTGGAGAAATCAATCCTTTGGGATCAATCTGTAAGTCTGGGTTTGGGAAAAGGCAGAGCCAGGCAATGAGAGACAAGCCTGATAATTTTCTGGGGATGTTAAAATTCTTGGTTTTCTTCTGTCACAACAGAAATAAACAATATCTTCCTTTTTTTCTTTCCCCATTCCATAGGGAGGGCTGGATACCTACTGGGACTTTTATCACACACTGCTGGGAAGAGCTCCAGAGGGAAATATGGAATATTTTATTGGCTCGGAGTGCAGTGACGCACCCCTGGTGCTCGGGGAGTTTCTTCCTCAGCACCCCAAACTCCAGGTGTAGGCACCACTCTGGGCCTCAGCATCCCTAAAAACATCACCTTTCAAAGTTAATTATGCAACATGAACAATAAATATTTAAAATACATCAGATATCAATTTTTTTAAGCATAGCCTTGAAGCTCAGGGTGTGTTTACACGCTTTGCTGTCTGAACAGACCTCAATATGTGTTTTTAAAATCCCAATCCCATCAGGGTGTTAAGCAAACAACACCTCTACCCAACTTCCACATCCTTTAAATACATGGATGCTGCTGGATGTAGCTGCTAACTGGAGAAAGGGCTGGCTCTAATTTGGAAATTCCAGGTTTATGTAATTCCTAACCTCATTTCCTGAATTGTGCTGCAGCCTTGCCCTGTGATGATCCATCCCTTCATCCCAGTGGTGGAATGGCTGCATCCAGACGTGCCCTGAGCCCGTGATGTGACAGCCCAACCAAACTTTGAAACCACATCTCTGGAGGTGAGAGGCTCGTGCATTAACCCACTTGTGCTGCTACATATTTAAAGCTTTTTTTTTTTAATATTAAAAAGAAGAAAATCATCCTATATTTGGGGAGGGGGAAAAACCCAATTAAAACATCACGGTTTGGAATAGATGGTACTGACAGAAATTCAAATGCAAAGAGAAGTTGGATTGGGTATATTCTGGTTTATTTTGGGGCAGGGCTGTTCAGCATCCTGCTGTTTTGAGGTGATGGGAGTTGGATGCCAGGACACTACTGCAGTGCAAGAACCCGACATCTCTTCATCCCCAAAAAGCCAAACTGAGGTTTTGGCTGAAGGAACACATCATATGTGATATTTAGCTGGTTAACCACTGGTTCCTCAGCCTTTTTTCTGCACCTGCTCTCATCCCTCCCCCACAATTAGATGGTTAAAGGGCAGAGTGCAATATTTAATACCAGATTTCAACGTTCTGCTCAGATTTTTCTATCACCTGTGGCTGGATGCTGTGATGCTGGAATATGGGGAGGGGATCAGGGGTTTTTTTTCCCAATTGTGGAGCAGGCTGGGATGCACCTCCACCTCCTGTCCATGGCTTGACCAGCTCACCTGCTGCTGCCTCACTTCTCCCAAGGGAATTTTCCCTGTGCCAGTGCAGAGCCCTGGTTTTTGTGAAGGACATGGGTGGAGACAGATCTGAGACAAGGAAACTCTTATTTATACATTGTGGCCTCATCAGGATTTGTGTCAAAGTCTCTGGAGATCCCCTCCAGCTTCCTTAAATTTCATTTTTTAATAATGAAGATAATTTGGAGTTTTACAAGCCCAAACATGTCGAAAACTAATAAACATTTTATACACGTGTCAAAAGATGCTTCAAAAGCAGCCAAACCATGGATTTTTTAACAACAGAGGGGGGATAACAATGAAAAACCCACAACACACTCCTTGTTTGCCAAGTTCCTGCAGCCTGAGCGAATTTTTAGAGATGAGTTATAAACCCCAGATTAATGGAGCTGTAATGGAAGTGCTGACACTTCCTAAAGCTGGAGTAGCCCTACAACAACCCCACATCCCAACCCTGACCCCATCCCTCTCTCCCAGCCCGGGAATAACGCAGCACTTGAGGGAATTAACACACGGGGGCAGCTCCCGAGTGTTCTCGCCCTCTTTTCTTCTTGCAGGGAAGGGATTTGGCAGGAGGATTTGGCAGCCTGGCAGCTCGTGGGGAAACAAAAAGAGCAGCTATCAGTGCAGAACGGAGCGGCCTCGGTGGCTGGTGGCCACCCAGCCCCGCTGGCCCCCGCTTCAAACACGCAGCCCTGGGTTTATGGTGGGGCTTAGGAGGAAAGGCTCTTACAGCCACCGTCCAAGGGTTGTACTTATCTCCCGTTGGAAATGCCACTCATTGATTCTTTGATGGTTTTTAGGGAGGTGTTTGCATCAAATAGATGGAGTGGTTTGGTTCCCCGGTGTTATTCCATGCTGAAAAGAGGGATTTGGGGTTGTGTGTCTGTGTTCAGACGAGCAGCTCCTCTGTGAGGGGTATGTGGGGATGTATAGCAGCACATGAGGAAAGCCTGGCTGGTACACAGCAGCTGGCTCACTTTTATCACCAGCTTTGCCATAAAACATCCCATTTTAATAATCAAATTAGAGCCGAGGCAAACCTGCACAGGTGAGAGGAAATCTGCGAGCGTGATCAAAACCACATTTCTGATTCAGGACGAAATCGCGGGCTACGGGGAGGTACATCTGTAAATTATACAGGAAGCTTTCTTCAACAACTGATTCACCCTGACAGTTTTACTGGAGTATATGAAAATTAGTATTAAAGATGTGATATGTAGGCTTCTTTCCAGGAATTCCAATCTGGTTTCAATAAAATGAAAACACTGATTGGAAGTGAAGTTGCCTTCCGGTTTTGCCTTTGGCTATTATGTGTTCATTCGTGAAATGACTGAATTCCACAACTACTTTTAATATTCACCTTTTGAGTTCATCTCCCGTACTGGACACATTGGAATGATTAAAATAGCACCGACTCCTGAAGCCGGATTCTCTTTAATTTGAAACAGCCTGGGTGCTGAGGACGAAAAAAATATTACAAAAAAAATGAATGCTCTGTTAAGTCCATCCTTCCTTAGCATCCAGTTGCTTCAATGCCTGTTTAGGGTTGAATACTAATAAAGAAGTGGATGAAACATCCCTGAATAACTGTGAAAGAGCACAGTTCCGTGCTCCCTGTCCCTCCAGGTTGCTGCTCCTGGTGGTGCCTGCTGGCTGAAATATTTGAATGCTCCGACGCTCTGGGTCTCTCTGTGCTTTGGCACATCAGTGCCACTGTTTGCTCAGCTCCTGGCAGGGCCAGGGCCTGGGAAAAGGGGTGCAGAGCAGAGATTTGGGGCCAGCAGATGTAAATATTTAAGGTATCCGAGGTTGTGCAACACAAACTGTTGCGTTCCAGCTTATTGTTCCAAACGGCTTTCGCGCGCTGAACCTGCGGGAGCCCCGCGCCAGATGAGCAGAGCAGCTTCTTGCAGAGCATGAGTGATTTTATGTGTTGAGGAGCTCGTAAAGAAATCCAAATTCCCTTGGATTCGCTAACACCTTCCAGACTAAGCTTGGTGTTTTGAGGCCGTATTGTCCTGGAGATGGAAAAATTGGTTCTGCTGGTTTTAGGGAGGCGCTGGCTGGAGGAGCCAGGGGGCAGAGCTCAGTGGGGCACCCAGGATTGCCATCACTTAATTGTAGTGGTTGAAACCATTGAATTTCCTTCATCATTTTACGTGGAAAAGCTGGTGCTTGTACTGGTGGCAGTGACCCCCTCATAAAGCTCCCCCAGGGAATGTGTTTGGCAGGGAAGAACCCCCACTCCTTGCTCTCCATGGTGCTGTCTGTGCAGTTTCCTCCCCACTCTGGGGTTGAGGGAATCTTTGACACCCTTTTTTCAGGGTGTTTAAGGGGATGTTTTCTCCTCAGCACCACTGGAGGTCCCAACCCCAGGATCCACCACAGCTGACCCGAGCTGCCATGGACTAAAAAGACATCTGTAATAAACAGTAATATTAAAAACTTTAGCACCTCTGTGGAACAAAGGAAAGCCCAGGGAAGTAATTTCAGCCTCTGTATTCAGTCACCTCTCTGGCAACCTCTGCAATGAGTATTCTGGCAAGTTATCTCGCTGAGGGAGAGCCTGACTTTCTGCAGTTGTCCAAGGCAATCTTTGATTAAATTTTGGATGCTGTTACTTAGACACCCGCTCCTGATGCACTTACCATATTTTGCAAAGGGAAGGTCTCTGTGAATTGAAAATTTCTGGTTATGTGCATTCAAGGTCATGCATAAAACAGCGTCTAGGATCATGGAAAGTTGAGGAATTTAATCAAAATGCTGCTCTATAGTTTGGTGTGTTTTGTAGGATTAGCAGGGGCACCAATAATGCTGTCAATGCAGAGCTCATTTGGACACTTGTGAATTATTGAGCTGCAGAGCAAACCTCAGCACAGCCTAAATCAACAGTTTTCCACAGTGCTGTTGGCAACAGAAGTTCCTGATGGTTCCTCTCCCACACTGGAGAGGGACAAAATTGCAGCAGGAGGTTGTTTGAGGGGAAAAAAGCAGTTGCAGGCTTTGGGATATCTGACTGTAATTTTGAGGTTCACCAGAAAGAGGTAGAACAGCAGCCCCACACAAATTTAGGAATTTGTGACTCCCAGCTGAAGTTACAAAGCTCAGTGTTTTAAAATAGAGTGAAATCCACCCAGTGAATCTGCAGTACCCCTCTCTGGCTTCAGGTGACAGCTCCACACCCAAAGCCAACCCCCTGGGAATCCTCCAAGGAGCAGTGGGTGAGGGTCAGTGATGGGAGGGATGACTGGAGGGTCTGAGACACCTTCACTGGGGCAGTTCTTTAGTCCAAAGCCACCAGGACTGCACTCAGCACATGGCAGAGGTAGGGGACATCTGAGCGATGATCTGCAAAGTTCTTCTTCCCTCTTGGTGGCTTTTTATCAGACAGGAGATGGGATGGGAGATAAAGGTGTTTTCTCAGTTACCAGTAGAAAAAATAAATTCTGTCCTGGTGTATTTTGTGGAAATACTTCATGGAACTGAATGCAGCCCCTAACACTTTTTCACCTTTGTTTTCTCCTTAGATGTCAAGGACAGCTCTGAGCAGACTGCAAGGTGCCCTTAATGCAGTGATGTTATGAAACTGGGCTTGCTGGATCATCCTGAAAAAATTCAGAGTATTGAGGTACCCAGGGCTTTTTCCCTCCTTTGAAAAGGTCTTATTGTGTAATTAATTTAGAGAATGAATTATGTTTGATGTACATGTATTTATATTAGCATTTATTGTGTGTATTAAATACATAGCTGGCCTTAGCCATGAAAATGTTCATGATCTTAAGTCCAAACATTCTCCCTTTCCCCCAAATGAAACCAAATATTATTTTTTTCAGTGATTTAACCTTATATCATTTTCTAATATGCTGTAGATGTTTTTACCAACTTCAATATTCTCCAAACCTTCTCTGCTCTCGTTCTCTTTTGAATTTCAGGAATTGATTCCATGATCTCACAGCTCAGTGTGGTGGTTGCATATCCTTGTCTTATCTTCCTGTTTTCATTAGCACAGTTTTGAAGTTGTTTATTATAAACTTGTTGTTTATTTTAAAATTGTTCATTATAAACCTTTTTTAAAAATGGGTAAACAGTCCAAATGTTTTTTAATGAAACACACATTGCCTTTCTAAACAATGGCATAAAATTTATCCGAGCCATGCGTGGGCTCTTCCTTAAGGAGCGGGTGAGAAGGATGGATTTACAGAAGGGTTTTCATTGCTTTCCTGGGCTCTTCCATGGCGTTGCCTCAAATTGGCAGCGGCTGTCAGGTGAAATAAGAAATGCAACCTAAAGAGTGCAGGGCTGGGGATGTGGAGCCTGAGCCCAGCCCCGCTCCCCGCGCGGCTCCCGCGCCCTCTCCCTTCCCCTCCGCGCTCCTTCAAGCTGCTCCCAGTCTTCACCATCTCCCCCCCAAATCTTGGATCCCTCCCCCACCAACACTGCTAACTACTAACTCATAAAACATATCAGCTGGGTTTATTACTTTTAACCATCTTTCCAATTGTGCTATAAAATAAAGGCAGATGCCATTTTAAGATCTTATTATTATCAAGGGCCAACTCCTCCAGCAGCACCTGCTTAGCAGCAATCTGCTTGTTTATAGTCCCTTTTTTATAGGTGACAGTTTAAGGTGGCTGTTCTCCTGTTACAAAGAGTTCTTTTTAATGTGGCAGAAGTGGCACGCACAGTAGGTGAGCTCCTTTCTTTCATCCAGTGATATTGAGACGGGGTCGCAGGTTCACCTGTGATTTTTGCTTGACAGCTTCGCCACACACATCAGGCTCTGCCAAATGCTCCGCCATTAATTTATGATTTAAAGTAATTAACTTTTGCTGATTAAAGTAATTATTTCAAGTGCATTGCACTCAGGCCCAAATGATGCTCGCAGCCCCCTCTCCAGTTTGAGCTAGCAGCATGCCAAGTGCTTAAAAGCTGCACCAGGGAGCTCGCGGTGGCTTCTGCCAGTCTAACAGATCTGCCATGTTTATGGCTGACTTGTACTAACTGCTCATTTTAATGCCGAATCCTGGCAGAACATTGACACAGTGTGAAACCTTCATCCGGTAAACAAGACAAGCTTCAAATTGGTGACATCGATGACAGTGAAAACTGTTTAAATGAATCTTGCCTCCAGCCTTCCAGAGGTATTATGTTTTTGAGCGCTGCTCCTTCTCCAGATTGGCTGTTAAACAATTTACAGCTTTATCCAGCCTCTGCCTTTAACGTTGTGCAGGTGCAAAATTCAGGCTTCTTCGCTGGATGGGAGGCCAAAAAAAATATCTCTGAGCTCCCCCCTCCTTAGAAAAACCCCACCCAGACCCCACCAAACCCTTTTAAAGCGGCTTCAGAGAGAAACGTGCGAAAGGAGTTTCCTTTGAAAATAAATCTGCCCTTTTGAAAGCGTACAGGGGTTGGGAAGCTGCCTGGCATGTCCCAAAGTTAACATGTTTTGTGTGGGAGCCAACGTTGGCTGGTTTATTGTGCCTTCCCTGAGCAGGAGAAGGATGCACAGCGGAGCACCGGGCGGGATCGCGTGGAATTCTGCCAGCGCCGGGCACCGCGGCAACGAGCTTTGTCTTACTGGCACCAAATGTTCCCCAAACTTACCTTTAGGGTTGTGTTCTTTCTTTTTGTCCCCCTCTCCCTGGAGAAAATATTCCTTGGGAATATCCTCTGGTAAAGAGCTGTAGGATTTTGGCTGCTGCTTGCTGAGTGAAACTGAGCAAACTGATGGTGAAATCTGTAGGAATAAAAATATCCATGCTGGAAAAAATATATTCCCTGTACTATAAATACATTTAGCTCGGTTTTTTTCCCATTTATTTATTTATTTATTTAAATAAAATTTTAATTTGGGAGGGATAAGGGAAACCGTTGTAATCAGGGAGGGACAGTGTGTTTTTTCCTGCTTTGCTGAAATGACTGTCTGTTTTACAAAGCTACTCACATTATCCCTCTCTCCTCTTCCAGTGCAACTGTAAAGAAATCTAATTTCATCTGTAATAAAGCACCTGATGGGCAGTGATCCCTGGCAAACAATATTTCAGCTTAATGCTAAGCGTTGAAAAAACATCATCGAAAAATAAAGATGCCAAGAAAAATCATCTGTGTGTTAGCTTGGCAGTCATCCTCAGAAATGGGAGGGATAGCTCGACAGTGAGCCTGATTTGGGGGTTTTCTCCCTTTTTTTTTTTTTTGGTAATGAATGAAGTGTGGAGGGAAGGGAGAGAGCAGCAAGGGAGGGCCGGGTGCGCGGCCGAGGAACCGCTCAGCCGAGCTCCCCGTGCGCCGCGCGAGCAAACACTGAGCTCGCTGCCAAATTGGGGCAGTTTTGAGCTGCCAGGGAGCTCAGGCACTGAGCTAAGAGCACCAAAATCACTTCTCAGAGCCCCTGCCACGGGTGTGATGTGTCCTCAGCCCGTTCTCTCTCTGTGCAAAGCGTGCTGTAAACACACCCCGGAGAGAGTTTCACGGAAAACGGTAATGCTGCTTTTTAGGAACTCCTTGGCAAAGGTGTTTTGGAAATGCTTGTCAGAAATAAGATAGAGACAAAGGAGTTTCACCGGTTTGGTTTTTTTATTTTTTATTTCTAGGTCTCCACGTAGAATCACAGAATGGTTCAGGATAGAAGGGACCTCAGAGATCATGTAGTTCCAAATCACTGCTATGAACGTCTTCACATCCAATAATGTCTGGAGTCTCTGAAGATGTAATAGGACTGGAAAACTAATCTAGGAAATTTTTTTCAAAGCAAAACACGCCTGGGATTTGCTCAGGACCTGATCCAAACTCCCCTGAGATGGTCAAGAGCCAGTTGGTGGCTTCAGCCTCATTTGACTCTCCTGTGCTGTCTGCAGCTGTTCCAAGATCAGCTGATCCTCTTGTGCTGGCTCAAGGAGAGTGATCATAATCCTCAAAGTGTTCTGAGGAGGATAAGAGCAGGGTTTGATACTGCAGGAATTGTGAGTGGCTGTGCTTGGCACAGGAGAGGCTGGCAAAGCTTGGATCTCGCGGTAACAGGAGCGGTGATGCCACCTGGGGTGGGAACACCAAAAACTGGTTTGAGCCAGGGGGTTGGAGGTGCCTGGCTCTCATTGGCATTGCCAGGGATTGGCTCCCATTGACATTGCCAGGGATTGGGTATTTTTAAACATCTTTAGGTGTTGGGTGGGTGTTGAACTGGTTCTGGGTGGGGCATGACAGGGATGCTCCTATTGGGAAAGGACAACCCACAGCAGAGCTCTTGTCCCAGTCCTCCAGCTGAGGAGGACGTCCCTTGAGCTGTGACAGCAGTGAAAAATCTCAAGGTCTGGTCAGGTGAAAAGTGCAACAGACACCAGGTGAAAACTACCAGGAGTTCAGAAATCCAACATGCAGGTGTGAAAGGCACATTTGAATTTAATCCCTCGGAATTACGAGAAGCATAAAAGTCCCATTAAGGAATGGCACAATGTATTAGCAGTTATAGGTGTTAAATCAAATGAAGGTACACGATGTTAATGGGCAAAGTGGCTGTGTTTAAACAGTTGTCTACTTATTAAATATCTAATTAAGGACATGCAAACCAAGTGGCAAAGATTTTCCACTAAACATGATAAATTGTGATTAGCAGAATGTTTTTAATGTACTGCAGAGCAAGCCAGTTTTATTAAAAAAGATCAGAAGTCGCCCAAATTTCTCCCAGCAGCTTTACCTGTAATGACAGTGGTACCTCTGCAGGTCACAATAAATTGATTTTCGCTGTGTGTATTAACCCCTGACCGCAGTTTGGATCCTAATTTTTCTGTTTTTACAGCCCTCCTTTACAGCATCTTTTGGGATTTATCTCAAACAGGCCAGACAAGCTGGAAGTGACTTTTTGGAAGCCGCCTCATGACTTTCTGCCTGGATTGTGTGTGATGTGAGTGTAAGTATTTTCCTGCTACTGCACACCCCTCCATAGGAATAAGTGCACTTACTTGACTCAATCAGCCATCTGTGACTCCATCAGCCACAGTGGAAACTAATGGTAATTGCCAATTGTTAACCAGACAATAGCAGATGCTAACTTTAATATCCAACAGTGCTCTTCCGAGCATCTTTTATGGAGGCATGGCCTCACTTTAATACGTGTTTTCTTTCCCCAAAATAAGGCAACTTAGTAAAGGCTGATTAGCCTAGGGAGCTATGTGACTTGAAGCAATGAACTTCCAGGAATGGCAGCCCATGTGCTGTTTCTGGGCCATAATATCTACAGTGTGAAAATTTAGAAGACTTTAGAAAGAAAATCTAAAATTCTTCTCGGAACACGATTTTTTTCCCAGTGAAATTTCACAAAGAGCCACGTCCTGGATGCTAACACGAGAGCCATGCCTTTCCTGGCAGTGTCCTTGCCTCCTATTAGATAATCAATTAGTCTCAGAACATTAAAAAGCAAAATGCTGCAACAGGATTTTCCACCAAATTCAAAAATATTTACTAAAGGGTTTCATTGCTCCCGTTTATTTACACGGAAGCCCGAAGGCCGCACAACAGAATGCTGCTGCTCTGGCACCATGACAGCTCTGCAGCCTCGGCCCCGAAGGACATCTGGAGTTTCTGGGTCGCAGCGGTTCCTTTTTGCAGAAATTTGCTCGCAGAAAGTAATGAATGAGCCCATTTTCACTTCGACTGGGGCCTGCAGTCTACGGGAGACATTAGGAGCAATTTGTAGTCAACGTGCAGGTCTGTTCCATCTAAAATATTATCAATGAGCTTGTCAACCCGAGCCTTAACCTTCTTTGTTATTTTCATCTGCTCCTCTCTCAGATGTCTCTCCTCGTACCCATAACCTCTGAAGACTGGCAACAGGATGTCATACACCTGTTTTGCTCAAGGCTGGGACTCGGAGCCCTGCACGAGGTTGTGTCGGCATTGGCTCGCTCGCCGCTTTGCTCAACGTATATGTCAGAATGTCAGATGATCGTTGTTGTATCTGCAGCTGTTGCATGAGCAGAGTGCCAGGGGCACAACTTTCCTGCAGTGAGCTTTAATTTGCTCTCCCCTCCCTGAAGAGCTCCCGCGCTTCACCTTGCTGCTGCTGCTGCAGCTGGAGGAGAGCTCAGCCCGCGTGCAGCTGAGGCTGCGGCACAGGAGGCAGGCGGGGAGGGAGGCAGGGAAGCAGAGAGGCAGGGATGGAGGCAGGCAAGGAGATGGGCAATGAGACAGGGAGGCAGGGAAGGAGGCAGAGAGGCAGGGAGGGAGGGATGGAGGCAGGGGTACAGGCAGGGAGGTAGACATGGAGGCAGGATTTGAGGCAGGGATGCAGGAATGAAGACGATTTAAGGAAGGGATGCAGGAACAGGCAGAATTTGAGGCAGCGTGGCAGGGAAGGAGGCAGGGAGGCAAAGCAGGGAGGGAAGGAGGTGGGGAGGCAGGGAAGGAGAGAGGCAGACAGGGGTGTGGAGGCAGGGAGGCAGACATGGAAGCAGGAATTGAGGCAGGGTGGCAGTGAAGGAAGCTGAGAGGGATGGAGGCAGGGAGATAAAAAGGTAAGGAAGCAAGGATGGAGGCTGAGAAGCAGGGATGGAGACAGGGAAGCAGGCAGAGAAGAAGCCAGGAAGGGAGGGAAGGAGGCAGGCAGGGAAGTAGGGAAACTGAGGCAGGCAGGGAAGTAGGGAAACTGAGGCAGGCAGGGAGGCTCAGCACCAGCTGGGACACAACTTGGTGGAGGTGCTGCAGACTGTTGTTTGCATCTTTGCTCAATGAGGCATTTTCCTGATTGTTTGCAGGAAGGAATTGTGAACGCTGAGGGATTTATATTTGTGCGAGTCAATCTGCAGTATATTTGGACGCTGTTCCAACAGAGCTACTCGTAGCCTAAATAAGCCATAACCTGCCAAGATATTCATGAGAGATCTGACTAGGTTTTTGACTGCTCTCAGAATTAGGTTGACAATCAAAACAGATGTAGAATGAGACTGCAACTGGATTGCCAAAGGCAAAAAACTCCTGTCACATTCTTTAAAGGAGCGAGCTGATAAACCACTGTAATACATGGGAATAGTGGACATTAGTGACTAGACAAGGACACATATGTCCACCTTCACTTTTCCTCGGGATTGTGGATTTGTTTCTCAAATTAGGTAGCAAGGGCATTGGAAGAAAATACTTTAAAATACACAGGTGGTGAAAGTTTAAAAAGACACGGCATTGCTGCATGAATATTACAAGGAGTTTCTCAGGGTTTTTTAAAAAATGCGTGTTTTTGTGGAATTGCTGCGTTGCTGAGTGACAAATTGGGAAGGCACAGATCATCTGTAATTTAAAAGAAGAAAGCAATAGAGAGTTTGATTAAAAAGCAACACAGTTCTGTATTACTGGATATTGCTTGGTTGCATCTATTATTAAGGGAGACATGAAGCGTTTCGTCTTTCACTTGAAATGTTAACTAAATCAAGATTAAATATATAAAATGAGGCTTCATCTTTAATAAGGAGAATGGATGCAGTGGCCTAATGTGCACATCTCTATCTTGTCTAAGAATTGCAACTCATAATTCCTGCATCCAGGTCTGTGTAAGAGGGGGAAAAGGAGAATTTTTGAGGGATGAAGCACCAGAGTGAAAGACACTGGTGGGAGATAGAAACAACAACTGGTTTGCCTGCTGGGCAAAATCCCGGGCTGGAAGGACATGTCTGGGTGGAGGGACCCATATGGTGGGGTCTTCATGGTGTTTCAAGGTGGGGATGGCTGACAAATACGGAATGACACCTTTCCTTGGGGAAAATGCTGAGTCACTCAAAAGAGAGCCCTTCTCAGGGTTTGTTTCAATGGATATCCCAACTTGAAAAATGATAGAAAAAATCATAGAGTGGTTTTCAAAATGGTTTACTAATTAATCACGTTTTTTGAAATAACCTTTGTTCTTCAACTGTCGCTGTAGGTGGTTTTTAGGTGTTTTTCAAACAGACATCACAGAATTATTTTTAAGATAATATTTTAACATCAGAGAGTTTATAAGGATTTTTTTTTCTTTGCAGAAGGCTGCTTGTCTAATTTTATGTCCCAAACAGCTGTGCAGGGATCAGGATGGCAATGGAATTGTGTTCCTTTTCCCCAAACCTACCTCCCAAATATTGCCACCTTCCCCAGATTTTTCTGCATAGAAGGTAAAACATCCAAACCACACCTTGAATCGGCTGGCTCTGCTCAGGACCTGCACGTGCACATCCTCCAGCTCTGGGCAAAGGTCTCTGCGTGGTCTCCTTCAGCTTTCTGGCTGATCCACACGAGCCAGAGCAGCTGGGCACATGCCTGGCAGGAGCTGGCTGCCAGCCCGAGCCTGGCAAGTTGGCTGGGTGGTCACTTGGCACGCCAGGGCCGTGGCACCGAACTCACCGGTGCTGCCCAGCTGAGCGCTGGAGGACCCGGTCCTGCTGGCAGAATCACTCTCCCTGCTCCAGCGATGAAGATGGATTGGTCCAAGTGGAGCATCAAGTCTTCAGGGCCAAAAATAAGCTGGAAATGTGAGCTCAGGCCGTCCTGGCCAAGTTCTGCTCTGCACAGGCAGGACGTTGTCCCATGGGGATGTTGAAGCACCTCTGGGCTTGCAGGAACCCCCAGAACAAACCATTCATGGCATTTCTTTTGGCTCTGCTGCCATTTCTCTCCTTTTCAGGAGGATCTCTCCCCTCTATTAATACCTCTATAATCTTTTTAATTAAAATGAAATCTATTTTTGATACCTCACCACCAGATCCAGCACCGTATTCCCGAGTGAAGGACGTATTCCCTCCACTGCAGTGTAAGGCAATGTTATTTCTTGCACTGTATTTCCAATCAAATTAGGCAACGTTAACTTGTCTTTTTTTTTTTCTTCATTAGTATTCAATGCTTTCATATCCTGGTTAGATCTTGATAGGAAAATATAAAAACATGTCAAGAGAGTGGTTCAGTTACAAATGGAGTGCAAAAACGGTTTTGGAGAAAGCCCATTTGTGTGTGATTTCTAACCTAATTCTGCAGACCCTGGTGGTTTGGAGAGTTTAGCATCCAGAGGTTTGGGCGTTTGCCCAAACTAACCCTAAAAAGCAAACCTTTGGCCGCCTGCCTTTCAGTTGAGTGTGTGATATAAATAGCTGTGCTAGGAACAAACAAAGGAGGTATTGCATGGAGCAGCCAGGAGGAACCACGTGAGCCACTCCATCAGGCTGGGCTTTGCTGTCCCAGTTGGAGTTGAACTCCTACTTTTTCCTGATGTTCATGCAGTGGTGACTGGGTGACACAAGGCAGTGAGTCTTCAGCACTTTTATCTTTCTTCAGCTTCTGTGAAGAATCACCACTCAACTCCCCCAGAAAAAAAAAACAAATTAATTTAAAAACTACTCAGTAAAGTCCTTCTCATGTTGGCTTTGGTGGTTTTGTTGTAGAGCTGTGGTTTCAGATGAGGAGCACCACGATTGTTGCAAGACCAGACCAGAGAGAAAGGGTTCAGATCTGCTTTGTCCCTGCATCCCTGTTCAGGTGAAATGAGATTTGGTGTTTTCTTCAACATTTCACAGCTTTTTTTTTGTCTTTTCCTAGACTGGTTCATGGGATTGCCTGAAAGTTCTAAATAAACCTTTATCTGTGTATACAAGTTCAGCCTTGACCAGGTAACAGCCTGGAATAAATCAGCTGTTGGAGAAATCTAGTGTCTCATGCTCAGGGAAACAGTGGAATCATCATCCCTGGAAGAATTCAGACAACTGTAGATGTGGCACTTGGGGACAGGGGTTAGTGGTGGCCTTGGCAGTGAAGGAGTCTTGGTCTTAGAGGGCTTTTCCAACCTAAACAATTCTGGGATTCCACAATTCTGTGGGGTCTTGTTAAGACTCAGTATCCATTTTGGGGGTGTTTTGGTCTGTATTTGGTATAGAAAGCAATGTTGAAAAAACAGGGGCAAACACCAATTTGCCTTTGAAAGGCAGAAATTCCAGGGAAACCAAGTGAAATCTCACATTCCGGGCAAAATCCCTGAGCATCCTCACAGCTCAGCTGACATCCAGATATTCATGGGAGGTGGAGGAAGAATCAGGCTTCTTTATCTGCATCACCTTTCTCGTGTCATCCCTTCCTTTGTGGCTGCTTCTCTTTGATGAAAATTGGCTGTAAAATTCCCACTGCATCAAACCTTTCTTTCCCTCGTGTGCCTTCCCTGACCTCTGCTCCTTCCATTTGGCAGAGCCGAGCAGCCAGAGCCCTAAATCACCCTGACTTCCCCTGGATTCCAGCTGGTGGTCATTTCCAACTCCTGTTTTCCCAATTCCCAAGGAGACAGAGCATTCTCACGCTGTCTAAAAGCCAAGGGCTGAGCTACTGATAGAAACCCTGATAGATGGTGGAAGGGCTTCTCCATAATTCCCCATTCCTAATCAATGAGTGTGTTTGACATCCCGGCAGCTCAGAGTTGGGGAATAGCTGTCGATAGTGCTGAAAGGAAATGGGAAACTCTTACATCATTGATGGGATTTGGTTATTGGTCGTCACTCACTGATAAATGCAGCCCACAGTGACATCCCTCCAATCTGTAGAGCCGTGGATTTGAAAATAAACATCAATAAGTTGAAAATCACCGTGCAGTTGAGGCGATGCTAACTCCAAGTGCTGATGGATCTTGGATTTTCTCCTGCCTGTTTCCGTATTTCACCCTCACAAAAGACATGTGGGTGGTTGCCTGTGCCATTTGGGATAAAGTGGATATTAGGATTACAATGAGGGCCTGAATTGTTCTGAAATTGCTTCCTGGATGGATCTGTGTGTCCAGTGTGCATAATAATGGCTGTAATGTTGCCTATTTACTACAACAAAATTCTGATCCCTTATCAATTCAGGCATTGTGCAGAACGGCCTTTGAGAGACACTTCTGCTTGTGATCTTTTATTCACCAGCTAGGTGAGAAGTGGAAACGTGGGTGATGCTCCTTTTCTCCTCTTTGAGCTGGCTCCTGGTTTGCAGAGAGCACCTGTGTCCCAGACAGCTGGCACGCCCTGCCTGTGCCACAGCTGCCATCTGTGCCAGTGCCACGTGCCACTGACGTGACTTGGGGGAGCAAGAAAGTGACTCCACATGGCCACAGAGGTGGATTTGTGTCTTTGGGCACCCAAATCTACTGTGAGTTGAGTGTCTGTTTCCTCGCTCTCTTACTGAAGCTGTTGCTGGTCAGACAATTAATTAGAGTTGTTCTGGGTGGGTTTAAGGACATGAAGCACAGAGGGGATCTTCTTTCTGTAGAGCTTGGATGGGATTGTTTGGGCCCTGAGGGACCTGGTTTAGTGAAAAGTTTCCTTCCCATGGTGGTTGGAACAAGACGATATTTAAGGTCCCTTCCAACCCAAACCATTGTGTCATTCTGTGACTGAAAGCATCAGGTATTTTTCTGATACATAAAAAGATTGTTTTTCTATAGAAGTTGTGTTCCCCCAAAGAGATCATTCACAATTAAACATTCCCTTGCATTGTGTGGAAGAAAGAGCTCAGCTCCTACCTGCAAAAGGAAGAGCCCCCCTCACCTCCATCTCCATGAACCCTTTCGAGGTGCCAATCTTCCAGGTCAAAGCCAGTGGCAGGGTTTTCTGCTCCACCCTGGAATTCTGGCAGCTCCTCATTGCTGCCTCTGAAATGGTGGCAGAAGACACCATCTGCACTTGGAATTGCAATGAACAGCAGGCCCATGGTCTCCCCTCTGGGTGCTGTCACTTCTGCAGGCGTGGAGATTGCTGATGGTGGGGAGACACCAGCAAGGCTTCAGCTCCTCCGTGGCTGGGATGACCAGAGTGACCCTCTGTCTCAGGGGCAGAAGCTCTCCAGAGCAGCCCAAAGGTGGGAAAACAGAACTTTTCTCTCCACTCTTTTCTTTACCTTCCCTTCAGAAGCAGTGGGGCACCAGGAGGACATCGTGGAGCTGTCCCCAGCCCTGTGTGGTAGACACTGTGGCTGTCAGGCCCCTCGGGGCAGGGGAAATGAGCTCCAAACAAATGCTGCTCTGCAGGTGCAATGCACAGAAGTGCATTTTTGGATCATGGTCCAAGTCTGCATCCTTTGTGAGCCCGGGAATGTGCCAGGGTGAGCTGGTTTTTATCAGCCCAGCACTTCTCCATTGAGCAGAGACAGAGTTGGGAGCATTGCACATCAAAGAGAGGGGAATTAATGAATGAGAAAACCTTGACATTTACACAATTTAGGCATGTTACTTTTATTTAGGGTTTGTTTGGTTTTTTTTTGTGGAAAGGGTGCAGAACCCTTGGTGAATAGACCTGTTAATGCCTCTTGCTTTTTGTGTTTATATGTGCCAGGTCTAATAATTGTCACATCAACCTGAGTGAGAAACATCCGGACACGTTCATGGGAGAAGCCGTAGGGCTTTAGTCCAAGTGACTCCTGTTCCTCCTGGGTGGGGAGCAGGGAAGGGCAATAAACAACAGGAATTTGTTGGTTTCTCAGCACCAGGGTTCATCACGTGTAAAAATGCAGGACTTGGGAAGCCATTAATTATACATAAAGTCAATAAGCAATCTTAATAGAACTTAAAGTGACAAAAGCGATGACATTTAAAAAATCAGCTTCCCCCTACCTCGAGTCTGGGACCATCAGGGAAAGGGAAAAGGCTGGAAACATGCTCTGGACACTCTGTAATTGCCACTGCCATTTTCTGATTTCAGGAGAGAAAACTGTGTAGGTAGATTAGGGAAGGGAGAAATTCTGAATCACAAAGGTCAGGTCTGTGTCTGGGATAACCTGCCCTGCCTGCCAGGAGCAAACAGAGGAAATTGGGGTAAAAAAGTATGAGGATTTGCTCTTTTATGATATTTTAAAACTTGTGTTAGAGTGTGTTTTAGCTGCACTTTTATTTTCCCCCTAAAAAATGAAGCAGAGTCATAGCGCACAGATAGGAAAATAATAATGCTAATAGTAGTATTAGTAATAGTAATAATTTATCTGCACTGCTGCTGATATCCTGAGAATGGAATTTGACCAAATCTGACAATAATTAGCATGTCTGAATTTAGACTTGTGTTTTCAGTTTGTAAAATTTAGCAGCAATATATGTACCCACGAAAACCCAAGCTTTAAAAAAAGTCCTAGCGCCCAATTTAGCCATTTATCCTAATTAATCTTTTGCGAGGCGAGGAGGTCTGCTATGAAGTCATCATTAATTTATATTCCTGCAGCACAGTTTATCTCTTTTACTTTGTACCTTTTTTTTTTTTTTCATGGAAGATCAAGAACCAATTCTTGGCCATTATTCTTGATGGAATCCATTCGAAACGAGCCAGAGGAGTGAGAAAAGCGAGGCGCCCACACACGGCTGAGCCTTGCCAAATTCTGGACCTGTTTTTTTTTCATCTGCCTAATTGAGGAAATATTTTTTTCCTCTTTGTTTCCAGGCGGTGGGTGGGTTTGTTTGTTTGTTTGTTTATTTGTTTTCTCGGGAGCGGGGAATTTCGGTCGGTCCTCGCCCTTGTTCCAGTTTGGGGCTGTTAGCAAGTGACATGGCCAGGAAAATAAAAGAGCGCTACATCTTTGGAGCTGTTTCCTGGTATTCCCCAGCATCCTCGTTTGTTGCGATTTGAAAGAAGCCATTGAGCTGAAAGGAGGGACAAACAATCTCCAGGCGGACAAAGCCAGCGAGAGCTGGGAGCGGCCAAATTTCCATGAAACGCTCGTGTTCCAATTCATATTTAAATGCGCTCCCAAGCAGCTGGACAACCTTTCTGTGGCCGGCCACAGCTGAGCGTCGTAGCCAAGGAGAAATCACAAGCAATTTGCCGAGAGCAGATGAAAGGTGCGCGTGTTTCTGTCCTTTCAGTGCGAGAGAATAAACACGGAGCTCGCACAGGGTGCCAAGATGTTGGGCAGAGTTTGGAGCGCAGCAGAGCGCGTTCCCAGGGCTGTGGATTGGCACCGTTTCCTTTGGAGTCATCCAGGTTGTGCTGATTTAAGGATCGGCACGAATATGGTTGTTTCTGTAACTAATTTCGATGCCTTTCTGCTTAATGATTTTTTTTTTTTTGAGGGTAATTATTATTTCTTAGGTAGCAACCGCTCTATCGAATAATCATTTGATTTTTGAAGGGCTGAATCCTTCAGCCCTTGTTGGTTGAGAACTCATGCGGGACACACCTGGAGAAAGAAAAGCCTGGGTGAAAAGTGCCTTTTTCCATATCCTAAACTGACCTCGGGCTACCCCAGCCTCCGGCAGATCCTCATTGTGATGGAAAGTGGCCCAAATTCTCCCTAATTCGCACCTCGCACGTCTCTAACCGAGCCACCCTGGAGCACGCAGGTGTTTTTGCAGTCCCCTCACCCCACTCCCTGCTCTCCTCAAGGTGCCAGAGAGGGCTCTACACCTCCTAAAAAAACCCTTTTTCCTGAGGTTTGCTCTTCCAGAGGCCCTGCTGGCATCTTTGAAGGCATTTTGTCCACAACCAACTGGTGCAGAGCATCCTTTGTGCAAAGGGAAGCAGATTCCTCAGGCTCCAAAAGAAGTTTTTTCACAGTCCAAACAGGCATTGGTTATAATTTATCAAGTGATGTTCCTGCAGGTTTATTGTGAATTAATGTTACCATTTGCTTTGAATATGGTTTAATGTACTTTAGAGGCTTAACTTAATTATTCTTTGTCCTCAAGTCTCTGCACTGCAGCCACTTTTATTAAGAAAAATATCAGGAATTACTAAGAACGCTAAAAAATTGCTTCTCACAGGAGCTGGGTCAGGTTAAAGAGTGAGTTTGGTGCACAACATTCTTTACTCTCTTTCCTTGCTTTTTTGTTTTAACCATGTGTGAGCTATTTGCTCCAGAAATCAAGCAGGGTTTGGTTGATTTTCCTTCCTCCTAACCAGAGATTTCTCAGATTTTCTCTTCTCTGTTTGAATTTGTTTTTGTGCCACATTAGAAGGAGTGTGTGCAGTTATTGGGCAGGAGATTGGGCTTTCCCTCTGTTTTTTGCTGAAGCTGGAGTGTGGGGATGGTGTCTGTGATGAGAAGAGGATGCTGAGTGTTCCTATGACACTGGAAATACTAAAATAACCAAAAAGTGGAAGGAATTAACTGGCAGCAGTTTTACACCCCAGAACGAGGGCTAAAACCAAGAGAGAATTTTCTTGGCTTTCCTTTGACACCATGGAAGGCAGGAAAAGATTTTTGTGCCTCCAGCTGTGTCCCTGAGCTTCCAGCAGCCACCACCCATTCCAGGCTCTGGGACAGAGACAAGGAAAGTGCAAATGACTGAGAATCCCAGAATCCCAGACTGGTTTGGGTTGGAATGGACCTTAAAACCCATCTCACCCCCTGCCATGGGCAGGGGTACCTCCCATTGTCCCAGGCTGCTCCAAGCCCTGTGCAGATAAATCAGATGGATAAATAAGACTGATAAATCAGATGGATAAATCAGATGGATAACTCATCCCGTTCCGTGGTGCTGGGTTGATGGCTGGACTTGATGACCTTGAAGGTCTCTTCCAACCTGGATGATTTTGTGAAGCTGTGATTTCATTGTCCAGGATGTTTTATGTTGTTACAAAATTCTGTATCCAGTGTTTTTCCTGCAAAACCTGTGCTTTAAACTCCTCATTACAGCCCCCAGACTATTTGTGTGTCTGATTATCACACATTCACTCAAAATCTTTTCCTTTTCTATTGACAAACTTTATTTTCTCTACTCCCCTTCTACTATTGAAGATCTTGTAGACTTAAAAACTCTGCAATCAGTGGCTGACTATTATTTCCTCAGTTAATGTCTGAGGTTTAGCTGTCCCGACTCTAAATCTGCAATGAGAGGAGCAGTCTAACATAACTATTATTCAATTTATTGCTCGAATATAAAATTAGATAAACGAGCCATTGCCTTCCACATGGATAAAAATGTGGCTGAGTTGATTCTCTTTGTCTGGCTATGTGCTCATCAGGAAACACTCGGTTATTTTTGGATGGCTACCCCAAATTCCTTGTTTTGGGAATTAGGGCTTTGAGGGAAACCTGAGTAGCTGTTTCATCCAGCAAGGGATATTTCTCCAGTAGGAGCACAATAAGCCCAGGACCTGCCTCTGGAATTGGTTGTTGCACTCAGTGGGCAGAGTGAAGCTATGGAAAAGAAAAAAAAAAGGAAAAACTCAACTTGTGCCTTAAAACCAGAATTTGGCTCCTCCAGCAGTTGAACGGACCCTGATGCCTCATGCAACACTTTGCATTGCAAATGTTTTATTTTGATTTATTTGGAGAGTGGAGCAGGACTGAAGGGGCCAGCAGTCTCTCTGCTGATTTTTGATGAGGTTAAAATTCGGTATCTGAAGTTCATTTTTATTAATAACTAATTTTCTGGCCAGGAAAATATCTGTAGAGAAAAATTAAATAATAAAACAAACCAGACTGGAAAAGAAAAAAAAAAAGCAAACCCTAAACAATACAAAGCCCTTACAACTGACTAATAACCTTGCAAAATTAATGATAAATATATTATCCTCCTTCAATATTTTTTGTCTTGGGATATGTGATTTCCCAAGCACAAAATCAGTCAAAACTACCCTTGGCTTCCATAGTTTTCCAGAGTTTTCCATGGAGCAAAGTGATTATGTGGAGTGTATGTACTGAATTTATGGTTCAGCTTGGTTTTACACAAATAAAACTTTGAGTGAGTGTTCTCAGCCTAAGAAAATTGGACCAAATTGCTGAATGGAAAATAAAATTCTTCACGCATTTTTGCCTTTAATAAACAGAAATCTTTACCTAAGGGAGGAAGCGATCTGGATTTGGTGCAAATAATTAAATAAAAAAGAAAAATTACTAAGCAAAGCACTGCTTTTTATTTAAGAGGCAAATGGAAAACAAATGTCTGAGAAAGGCAGTGAGCTTGCTTAGTGTTTTCCATTCAAACTCTTCTTAGGTTTATATTGAAAAAACAGGATTTTTATTGTCTTTTCCTAATAAGTGGTTTCAAGATGGAAATAATGTCACCAAAATCAGCAGTTAATTGTACAGACCTACAGTAAAAGCTACATTGGCTGCCAGTAGTTGTCCTTAAAACAGAAGTTTTATTTTGAACATCACCAAAAATTTCCAGTTAGGCTGGGGTTCATCCCCAAACTCTGCTGGGAGCAGCTATCAATACTGCAGGAATTTGGCTGTGATTGACATGAGACCACCCAACTCCATTCATCCCCCCCTCAAATCAATCATGGTAGTTTCACTGGCGCCCCTGATGTGGAGAAAATTCCCACCAGGAGAAGATCTGACCTGTGGGAAAACTCTCTGTCGAGGCTGTGACGGGAATGACCTCACTGTAAAACAGAATAATCAGTGCTGGCATCTGAATTCCCACATTAGGAGGAACATGGAGGAGATGTAATTCAGCACTGAGCACATTTTGTTGTGCTTTTCCTTTGCTCTGTCTCTAACCTGATGCCAGGGGATCTCTTCCAAACAGGTGGCCGTAACTTCAAGGAACTTTCCTTTTTTTTTTTCCTAATGGATGTTTGACTTAAGGCTTGCAGAGAAACCTTTTGAAGATGCACGAGCGAATGATTCACTTGAAAGTGGGAACACTCCCCACCAAATCCAACAGGGATAGGTAATTTGATAGATGAGTTCACCTAAATGATACTAGCATGTTTCTTATCTCCCTGCCATAAGGTTAAGAGCTGTTGTGCATAACTTTCTTAACCTTAACCTCATCTCCTCGTCTCTCGGGACCTCAGATTAGTGCAAGGGATAAAGGAAAATCAATGCCGAGTTTGGTCCTGGCGAATGTTTATGTCTGTATGCAAAGGAAGAAGGGGGGGAGAGCTCGAAACCATCCCTTCCCAGTGAAAGATTTTAATTAAATTAGGTCTTAGAAATGTGGAGTGTGATCTTTGTGGTGTTTTGATTCTGCTGGAGATTATGGCCAGACCTGCCAAAAGCAACTGCGAAGCCTCGCGTTTGTGAAGCCGGCGCACAGCGCCCCTGAACCCGATACCTCCCCGAGAAAGAGCCCGAGTGCTCCTGTTTACATTCCTAAAGTCTTTACAAACAAGGGGAACAATATCTGCTCTTTACAGATTCCCGTGGTCAGGTTCCTGTGTGCAGCACGGGTGACCTTTCCGGGCTGAGCAATCTTTAGACACTCAGCGCCGAGGGCCGCGAAAAGCTCGAGGTGTATCAGCTTTCCAGGAGTTCGTATTTTACACCAGGGCTGGTTTTTACAGTGTCCAGCTGCTGAATATCCAGTGATGGAGCAAGTTTGGGCTGTAAAAGTGGACTTTTCTCTTAAAGATTCTTCCTGTTGCTGGGAAAATGTGTATTGTGCACAATCAAGCTGAATTTTGTGCTGTCTCCTCTCTGATTCCTTTTTATCTGTGCTTAGCCTGCTCTGTGTCCCTTTCCTCACCAAAGGCATCCTTAAATCAGTGAAGGGAGAGGTAGCAGGTGTAGCACCTTTGGATTGTGTCCAGAGGGGTCTGGAATATCCCAGTGAGGAGACACCAGCCCTTTCTGGTTTCTGTTCAGGGCTGGGCACTGCCCAGGGCAGAAGTTGTGCCTCCTGTGCCGGGGGAATTGCTGGGCTCAGACCCTGTGCCTTCCTTTGGTGACATTGTTGGGCCCTGGAGCAGAGCCTGGGTCCTGCTCTGACCCTCCCTGCACACAGGGACACCCAGGGACAGACAGGGACACCCAGGGACAGACAGGGACACCCAGGGACAGACAGGGACACCCAGGGACAGACAGGGACACCCAGGGACAGACAGGGACACCCAGGGACAGACAGGGACACCCAGGGACAGACAGGGACACCCAGGGACAGACAGGGACACCCAGGGACACCCAAGGGCACCCAGGGCTGAGGGCCCCTCTCAGCTGGGGCTCCTCTCCAGGCTGAGCGCCCCCAGCTCCCTCAGCCTTTCCTGGGCACAGAGATGCTCCAACCCTTTTGTGCTCCCCAGGACTTGGAGGAGTGGCACCTTCAGTAAGTTCTTTTCATAGAATCATGAAGTTTGGAAGAGGCTTTTAAAGATCACCAACTCCTCTTCATCCAGCTCCATAACATTGTGTGCACAGAGCCCAGCACAGCTCAGCCTCTCTGCTCCTGGCCCTGGTGGCCCAAAGCAGCTTCTGTCAAGGAGGGTTTTGTGCATTCCTGAGGAAAAAGCCTCGAGGTCATTTTAATTTAGGTGGTTTGAACACACAAAGGCGGCGCATGTCAGCGCAGTGATGATCTTGGGTGAGGATCTGTTTTCCTTGAGCTTGTGGGGGATACAGCAGAGTGGTGGAGGAAAATAAACTGCCTAAAAAAGGGTCTTTGAGCTCCTGGAACAGGGAAGGATTATGCAGGGAAGGACCAATAAATGAGGCACTCGATGGGAATTCATTAGTTCGTTTTGGGGATAACACCGGTTCTTCCCAAACACGTTTTGCTTTCACTTTGCTTTCCTACTCCAAATGCCCCTTGGTAAATCCTGCCATGCAAATAAGGAGCAAATCTTCATTTTCATGGAGTAATGGGCTTTTTCCTTAGAAGACACCCGAAAAAGAAGGCTTTTGCAGTGTAAAGCCTAATTTTAGTGTATTGATGGATCTTCTGGAAACAGAAGTCAGAACAACAGCCAAGTTTGCAGCTTGGCTCAGAGTTTATTTTCCGCTAAAAGAAATGTGAAAACAAATATAGAAAATCCATAATCCGGATTCTATTATAGAATTCAGATACGCAGCTATTACAGAAAGATAATTAATGTCTCCGGCTATCACTGAGGGCTGCTCTGCTTCTCAAAACCTGAGTGTTATTGGGTAGGGTGAGCCAGATAATGATAGAAACATCCTGCGAGATTGTAACCCAAGCGTTCTGGTGGTTGAACTTGAGGAAAGGGCACGTATTATCAGCTGTATTTTGTTCTCAATTCACTCCAGGAGACGGCGAGAAAAATGGTCTGAAACGGGGCGATCAATAATTTGTATAGTGAACACAGTGTGCCGTTAAGAGGTCTAATCTTTAGATCTCTTCAAACATCAGGTGAGACGGGAGAGCGAGGACTACCAAGGAGGAAACAACCCGAGGTGCAATTCGTGAGAACAAAGGCTGAAAAGCGAGGTTGAACCGCTTTAATTTGCATTAGAAAACCTGATGGGTCACGGAGCCTGGCTGGTCATTTGGAGAGAGTTTTGTAGCTGGTGTAGGGATGGAATTGATCCAGCCCAGAGCCACGAGCACCTTCTGTGGGGTGTTTGCTCCTGTGCATCTCCCTGCAGTCAAGTTTGGGGCTGCAGATCAGAATTAGAGGTTTCCTGAAGCTCCCTGATAACCTCTCCCANATTGCCTTTCCCAGCTTGCTGAAGGGCTGAAAAAAACTTCTTGGGGAATATTCATAAAATCAGGATATCCTGAGGTGGAGGAGACCTGCAGAGAACATCGAGTCCAACTCCTGGTCCTGCTCAGGACACCCCAACAATCCCACCCTGTGCATCCTTGGGAGCTTTTCCAGGCTTTTTTTGGACTCTGGCAGGTTTGGTGCTCTAAACAATTCCTTGGGGAACCTGTTCCAGTGCCCAATCACCCTCTGGGGGACGAATATTCTGCCAAAAAAAATGACCTCAATCAGCAAAGACAAGGCAGAACACGTGACATTAATAAAGACCTGAACAACCCTCTCCAGAAGCTCTTCCTGAGGTCCTGATGTTTGAAAGAAAAACACAACCCAGTAATTCCTGGGTCAGTGTTTTCACAGCAGGACGAAGAAATGAAGTTCCTTGGTGTTACAGAGAAAAAAAGGTAAGAGGCACCAGTTCAGCTTTGAAAGTTGAATGAGGCTTTACCATTCTTAATTAATCTATTCAGTAATTTCACAGAATCATGGACTCATCGAGCTCCACCAGGCCAGAAAGGGCTGTTGGAATCACTTAGGGCACAACGTGAGCCATAAGATTTTCCAGAATTGCTGAATTTGTTTGAATGGAATTTGAATTTCATGTAATTTAATTAAGTTAATATTTTAGGGGGAAAACTTAATTTCAGTTTCAAACCAATAGGTTCACTCCTGTGAGGGAATAATCCAGGGAAGAATTTTTCTTGAGCAAAGGACTAAGTAACTCCTAGCAATGATACTGCCTTTGTCTCCTTGTGCTATTTAAGTGGTGATTAGGTCTGAACTTGACTTTTAAGGCAAAAAAGCACTTCCAGGGGTGACTCCTGGAGTGAGAAGAGCTTTCAGTATTGTAGGTCTGAGTAGATTAACAGACTGTCTATAAACCGAGGGGAGAAAATAAGAAGGGAAAGAGGAAAGAGCCAAGGAGAGAGTAAAACTCGGAATTGGAAAAACAATTCCTGTTCCAGATGAAACATTTCATTATAAATGATGGGTGTAAAGGCAGCTTGCCCGATGACTTTGTGTTTAACAAGGCATTGTGTGAAACATGGCATTGTTCCTTGCAGGAAATAAAGAACAAGAAATCTCCTTATTTCTTCCATACTCGTGTTGAAAGTGGGATGAAGTTGTGATGGGGAAATAATCACTCCAAAGCACAGCAACCTCGAGGTATTTCCTTTTGGGGCTGCACAGCTTTATCTAAAAATGAGCCTGCTCGGGCTGGAAGGATGTTCTGACTCCCACAAGTTGAGCCTGGGTTTATTTTTATTTTTTTTTTTTTTATTGCAAGTTTTTATTAAATATCTTTAGTGTACTGACATAATTCAAACCTTTGCTGCAGGGAGGTTTTAACACCCCTCTGGGGAGAGCTTGGGCCAAAACCTGAGAGTGCTGAGTATCTGCTACCACATCCAAATTCACACTTCTCACTTTCTGTCCTTTTCTCCAGAAGTTTTATGCTTGAGCCTTCTCAGTGTCATACTCCATTGCTAACTCAGCTGGACTGGGTGCAGAAAACAAAGCCCCAGATTATTCTGAGTTGGAAGGGACCCAGAAGGATTATCAAAGTCCAACTCCTGAAAATCCTACAAGACCTGCGGACCAGTGGAGGAGTCTTAGACTTGTCTGAGGAAACAAAGAGAGGCTGTCCTAAATTTTGGGCTCTTGGGTTGAGGGTGGCCAACGCCACAAACTGGGCAGTGTCCTGAATGTGTCATATCCTGAATATCTCATATCCTGAATACCTCATACCCTGAGTCCTGAATTCTGCTGTTGGGTGTGAGGAAACACCTCATTGACAAGTTTGAAGAATATATCCCCTAAAATGATGTTCTTGTAGAAAGTTTGGGGTTTGTTCAGTTAAAACTTCAGCAGTCTCTGAATAATTGCCCCTCTCTCAGCTGGGCTTGTTCTCCACCTGCTCCTGAGATGCTCTTTCAGGCAGTAGATCAGGGCAGGAGCATTGGTGGCAAAGAACTGATGGCCATTTTCACTTCATTTTCCCTCCCTTTTTCTTTTCCCGTTACTGAAATCCAGCTCACTTTACCTTACTCTATTTTTTTTTCCTTTTCTTTCTTAATCACGGACAAGATTTTTCTCCATTTTCGATCCAGTTGGTCCCAAGTTTGGTGTCTGTATTTTGTTGTTGTGTTTTCCTTGTGCTGTCTGCACAGCACAGATCATTTGGGAAAGCCAAGTTTGCTGAAGAGGGAGCCTGAAACAGCTGCCAGGGCTGACAACTGAAAGGCACAAGTGGGGACAAAGCAGAGCAGACGGAGCGATGTGGGAACATTAACACTTGGGAGGGACTCTCTTCCTCCCTCCCCTCTTTCTGAAGAAGGGGAAGGAGCTGGGGTTTTGTCCAGAAAATCACTTAAGAGTTTGCTTGACCTGAAAACACGTGAAAAGATTCTTTATATCTTCATCCATTCCTATGGTTTTCTCTTACTTAAATTTAACGGAGTAAATATTCATCTCTTTGATCCTTGAGGAAGATGAGCCGTGCTTTTCGCTGCCTGAAAATACAAAAATCTGTTTGTGATGTCACAGCTGTGCCAGCAGATTTCCAGGAAACCGAGCACGGTGCTCAGTGTTGGATTTGTGTTCAGTGTTTGTGTTTAGTATTCGGGAGGTTGCACCAGCCCTGGGTTAGCAGGGAAAGTTATCACGTGGAAAAAGTGTGCAGAGATTGTTCTGATCTCATCCTGCACCAGATCGAGAAAGGAGAAGGATTAAAGTGTCTTAACCATAAAGCTTGGCAGCAATTGTGGAGAGCCAAAATGAAAATAGTTTAAGAGAACAGTGCAGGCAATAACTCACTTGGGGGGTCGGCAGAGGACCAGAAGAAGTGGCCAGACTGACATTGCTTGGTTTTATTAACTCATCCATAATTAGCCCATAGCTTAGATACAATTTAGCTTGTGCCATATGGGCTAATATAGTGCTGAAAGTTACCCCCCATGCAGGTGACAGTCTGTCACACTGAAGGGAGATTAGCATAAAACAAACAACAATGCACCCTTAATGACAGTGGCACCATTTGCCACGCCATACTTGAGGATGGGGAAGCACGGCCATTATAACCCAATCTTCAAGATTTTATTAAGTAGAAATAAAAGCAGTGTGCACACAGACTCCCCCTCATAGCCCAGTGAATCTTTCCTTCAGCTCGCAGGCAAACCCGTTGTGTTTTTGGGGTTTTTTTTTAAAGATATTTAATTTTTAGGTTTTTTTTTTAAATGGTAAAAATACTTAACGTAGGTATTAATTCGCAGCTTTGCTGGTATTCCTTGGAACAATGTGTGGAATGAGCTGCTCTAAGTAAAACGTGTTGGGCAAATGCATCCTGAGGGCTTGTGCCTTGATAAAAATGGAACAGAGTCATTCCTAAACTGAAACAAAAATGAGAAAACTCCACTCTATGTGCTTATCAACTCGATTAGAACTTTTTGGAGTAAATACAAATCTAACAATGGGGTAACTGTGCAGGCAGCACATGTTTGTGAGGAGAATTTACCCTGCAAAGAAGGTGAGCCACTGTCTTTAGTGATTCCCCTTTATTGAACAGGAATTGCTCCATTAAAACGATCCCCACGCGTTGCTGATCCGTCCTGCACTTATGGTAATTTGCCTACGTATTGCCAATATTTTCCTTTTTAAATCAAGGAGGAAATTTGGTGCCAGAGCCTTTCCCAAACTGTGCAGAGCTCTTGACACAAAGCAGCAGAAGCCATTAGCATTCTCAGTTAAGGCTGATCAGTCGTGCTGTTGAACCATTTCTTCTCTTCCTCCCAACATATTTGCTTTCCTGTGTTTCCCAGATAAAAGGGAAGCTCCCCCTCCACTAAGTTTTCCGGACTTTTCTTTTGAAAGGCAGCCTGCTCATTTTAAATATTTTAAATGAAGTGAGTTTTGCTATGCAGACAGGAGCTGGCTTTTTTTTTTTTTTTTCCCTCCCAGCTCTCATCGGCTATTTATGTGACTCCATGGTTTTCAAATGGTATAATGCTGGAGGATGCCAAATGTCCTGCCATTTAATAACCAGTAGCATACAGAGCTCTTTTCAAAATGCCACCGCTCTGAGCATCTGTTGTTATTAAGTAAGATGATCAAATTTTGTGCAGGACTTCAATTTTGCTTTTCACATCACTTATAGAGCAAGAATAATATGCAGTCTGTGTATAGAACTAATGGGTTGGGCTCATTGAGCCAGTTGCTGGGTTTTGTGTTCTGCTTTATTGCAGACTGTAAAATAAACTTTGGCCTTTTTTTTAATAAATGTTATAAAAATGCCCTGTGAATCAGGAGAGTGTCAGCAATTCAAGCCATTTAACATCATAATAATTAAAAATGCAATGCTCCAGCGTAGTCAGCGCTGGTTCACATAAAAAGCCACATTGTTGGTCCTTAATAATTACATTATTTGACAGCCACGCCGAAGAAGAGGGAAAGGTGCACGTTGTCAGTGTCAGATGAGCAACTAATCCTCATTGTGCCTGGAAATTGCTGCAGCATCCTTCACCCTCCCCGTTTCCAGCTAACAGATGTGCAGGAATGTCCTCGGCTTTTCTCTCCAGCAGGATCCGACTGACAACAGCACCACCAGGGAACAGCTGGGCCGAGGCACATCACATCCTGCTGCTCGGGAGAGGAGCTGATGAGGCTGTGCAGTGCCTAATTGGGTAAGATGCCCCTCATTTTCCAACGATAAAATTCAGAGAGTTGAGCGGAGGAGAGCGGCCGCGCTGGGGGAGAGCCGCGGGTTTTGTCCCGCAGCGCAACTGGACCTTGCAAACGAGCGAGGCTTTTACAGCTGTGCTTTGGGGCTGTGCCCGTGAGCTCAGCGCTGAGCTGGGCCAAATTTTTGGAGGAGAGATTTAGCTCAGGCATAATAACATTTAAATTGCACCCCTGCATCTCAGTTCCCCCTGCTTTTCCTACGGCCGCAAAGGCAGAAGGGCAGCCGTCCCCACGGCGTTCATTTTTGTCATGAAAAAATGATGCAAAAGGATAAAAAAAGCACAGATTTACAGATTTAGGCATTTTTTTCCATGAGTATTGGAGATGTGGGATTATTCCCTGGTTTAAGTGCATTGTAGGTGCTGTAGAACCAATGTCATCTTCAGGTGAGGTGGGGAAGTTTTGGTTGCAAGATTGTAAATCCTAAAGGGAATGGGGCCCAAAGAGGTTTTGGAGGAGTATCCTCATTCTGACTTCTGGAAATCCTGGAAAACAGAGAGTAAAAATTGACTTTAAACATTCTGAGGAGGAAATTAGCTTTCTCTGTTTTCCTGGGGTGACCAAGAGCTGCCTCTGTTTCTCTGTTTGTATCTGGAAATATCCCCAGGCCATGGCATATGATTTTTTTTTTTGTTTTGTTTACTCCAATTTCAAGCCTGTTGGGGTTGGATTTTTTAACTTTATTTATTTAACTTTATTTATTTCAGGGACCCCAAGCTTGCACTGTAGCAACAGGGACTCAGAGAGTGAAATCTTGTTTTTGAAACAGAACTGCTGAAAGGAATTTCCAACCAGATCTTGCAAGGCCTTGTATCAGATACTAGTGATAGTGGGAATATTCTAGGTAGAATGATGTAATTTGGAAAGAAAATCTCATTTCTCTGATTTCTCTTTTAAAAAACATGTAGATATGGTGCTTGGGACATGGTTTTGTGGTGTTTTAATGGCTGTACTTGATGATCTTAGAGGTCTTTTCCTTAAAAAGTCTATGATTTTCTGATTTTTTTTCCTTCACCTTGAATATTCTGAATTGATTTTAACCACCTCTTGCAAGCAGTATTTGCTATTTTCCAAGAAAATCTAAGATTCAGCATCATAAGTTTGATGTTGGGATAGAGGAATAATAAAGATTTGGGAAGTTGACAATACATCATTTAAATAACGTCAAAACTATTCTGAAGGCAAAAAAAAAATCAAAAAGGTCCTGAGGGCATGGAGAATTGTTTTTTACGTCTCCACAGGTGTTGTCTACAGGACCTTTGGCAGATTTGTTCTTCCCAAGGTCTGGAGTGGTGGGATCAGCACATCCAGTGGCCAGCAGCAATGTCTCCAGTGAAGTTCTGGGGCAAAGGAGCAGTGACACATCCCCAAAGTCACTGACAAGTATTTCAAAAGCAGTGAAAGCACCTGAAAGTCCAGAACCCCATGAAAACCTTTCTAGCTTAGATGCAATTTGTGAGTGTGCAATTATTTTAGCTCAAATATTAAGCTTAAGTTTTAAACAGATTGTAATTTTGGAAGGAAATAGCCATCATTTCAGGACAAAAAGGGATTTGATTTGCAGTTCTGGAAATGAGTCCCGAGCACCTGAAGAGTCTTTAGGTGAAAGCATAAAAGAAGCTCATTATCTCCTGATTAACCTGAATCAAGTAATGGAAATAGAATTCCATCTGCCACCGAAATCATAAATAATAAATACATTATTAAATCAATAAACTGAGTGCAACAATGAATTTTAGATCTTATGTTGTGATTAGAGCCAGCTCTTTCTTTGGGACATATTAAACCATATTCACAGCACATTCCATTTGGGTTTTTTAATAGGTGATCTGTTTCTTTTTCAGGAAGTTCACATGAAGTTTCTGAACCTCCACTTTGCCCCTTGGGGAGAAGCAGCCCGGAAATAAGGTGAAAGTGTTCTGAAAGAAAGGAGGAAATCTCAAAAGGAAGAAAAAAAATATCACACATTATAGAAATCCTGGTAAATAAAATATAACCAAGGGGCAGCCTGGGAAGTGTTTAACCCACTGCACACCAGATCTGCTGTGCTGCCAGCACGTGGAATGAGGGATGAGGAATGTCAGGGAGGATGGGTCTGTGTATTTGTGACATCAAATTCCATAGAAATGTTAATGGTAACAACAAAATAACAGCAAACACATTGCAGCAGGGACAAGGACATAAAATCAGTGGTAGTTGAGGTCTTCATGGCAGCTGATCCTGTACACGGATTAAGAGTAGGGTTTCAGTAAGAAAAAGAACACGGATTTTTTGGAGGTTCAGTTTTAGAAAGCTGTGGCAGCTCAAGAGACTTCTATTGTACAATTCTGCATTTGTATGGCCAACGAAATTCCAGAACCTCCCTTGGTCTACAAGAAACCTGAAAGAGAACTTTATTTTATTGTTATAGGTCCATTAATTTATGCTTTGGAACATCTGTAGCACCAGATCCAGAGGTCCCTTAGGAGATCTGGTCGGATGAGAGCAAACTGGAGCCTGCAACTTTTGAGTCTCTTCCAAGTGTGTTTTACAAAATCGGAGTTTTTTGTCTCAGATTTGAAAAATGACACTTCCACTCCAGTCCATGACCTCTGCCTTGAAACACAACGGGCCATCAAGGAGGTGAGGGATTCCTGTAAAGGTGAAGAACCTTAAAGCCCATCCAGTGCCATCCCCTGCCATGGGCAGGGACACCTTCCACTGTCCCAGAGTGCTTCAAACCCTGTCCAGCCTGGCCTTGGACACTTCCAGGGATGGGACAGCCACAACTTTTCCCTGCCTGGCTTGGCTCCATCATTCTGGTGTCCTCCTGCTGCTCTTGCCAACAGGGAAACCCCAGAATCCTCCAGCTCTTTATCCCTTTCTGTAGCAAGCACAAATCTCCTGAGTGTTCATGTTCACCATGAACTTCTGTACCGCTTATAAATTACTTTTTCTGCCCATTGTCAAGATTTGGAAATGATTTATTGGTGCAGTTTTTGCAGCAGGACTGAAGCCTCTGTGGCCTCTCCAGTTAAATTCCATGCAGACTGTCTTGGCCAGCTCAAAACCCACAGCTCTTGGCGTTTCTATCATGGCTGGGTTTTCATGAACTGCTTCAGTAAAGCTGATATTTTTTAATATAATTTTTCACAGACTCATAGAATTCCCTGAGTTGGAAGGGACCCATCAGGATCATTGAGTCCAACTCCTGGCCCTGCACAGACACCCCCAAAATCCCAACCTGTGCATCCGTGGGAGGGTTGTCCAAACCCTCCTGGAGCTCTGGCAGCCTCAGGGCTGTGCCCATTCCCTGGGGAGCCTGGGCAGTGCCCAGCACCCTCTGGAGAAAGAACCTTTCCCTGATACCCAACCTAAAACTCCTTACAGAAATATTCAAATTAGACACATACAATTACAATTGAACATCAGAATTTCTGCCACTCCTTCATTGCAAAGCTGCAGAAGGAATAGGACGAGCGTTTTCTTGGTTCATCACGGAAATGGATCTCCTGCCTGGACAAAGGGATTTTGGCTGCTTTTTGGGCCTCTCCTGCTTGCAAGCACCTCCCTCTAAATCACTTGTGTAACCAGCACTAGTTCCTGCTACTCCTTCCACACCAGGCACGAATCCTTCAGCTCCCATTCCCCTTCTCCCACAGCCAGTTTCAGAAGTACTGACAGGCTGACTGAATTTAGAGGACACAAAAAAATCTTGACATTCAACTTGTCAACATTTCTGTCGCTGAGCCTGTGTTCCCATGACTTATTTTTTAATGCAAATCAGAAGATGATTAGCTGTTTTCTCTCTTCATTGTGTTTATTTTTGCTTGTTCTTTGGGCTGTTTTTCATGCCTCATCTTGGCTGAATTCTCTCCCATTTCTCTCCCTTCCTGTGCCTTTCTGCTCTTGCTCTGTTCTCTGCCCTTTGTTCTCAGTCGCTGTTTCCCCCCCTTTTCCCTTTTGTGCCTCTCTTGCATATTTTGTGGTGCTCTATCATCTCTGTTCTTTGTCTTTACTTTTCTTTGTCTTTTCATTTTGCCTATCTTTGTTCTGTGTCCTCTTTGGTGTCTCCCTGTTCTTTGTCTTCTCTTTTTCCTTGTTCTTCCTTTTCCTCTGTCTGTCTCTTTTTATGATTCCCTTTTATCTTCGTTGTGTTCTGAGTAGGTTTGTCTTGATCTTTGCCTTTGCAGAGAACGTGCTCAAACGAAGACAAAACATGCCATTCAAACAGAAATTGCTTATTAATTATAACATGGACACACTGCTGAAACCCAAGCCTCCCACAAAGCCAGCAAAGCAACTCACAGGAATTTTCAGGCCATCCTGCATTTTTTCTGGGCATCTGGGCTGCACATAGGGCCCCGTGGTTGAACACCCAGCTCCTAAACCCCATCCTATCCCACTCCCCTCTCTCTGACTTTCAGTCCATAAATCCACCCTGAACTTTATCACTGGCCCATGAAGACTTGGGTGCAAAATAACCAAAGTGAGGTATCTGGTTATGCAGCAGCTATGAGTAAAAATGTGTATTTTGGTCTCCAGTTTGGAATCCGCACCATCTCCATGTCCCAAGTGTTCCCCATCCTCCTGTGGTGAGGGTTATAATTTACTGCAGATGTCTCTGACCTACATCATCAGCTCCAAGTTATCAGTTGCTGCTAGAAGGAATGGTTTAATTTACTAACCAGCTCTGCTGGGAATGGGTATCTGCTGCAGCCATGTGAAAGGCAGGATTTTGTGGTGCCCTTGGTGCACAGTCCTGAGTTATTGTTGTCAATTCTTTTATATTTGAAAAACAAAACATCTTAAAAATGTGGAAACAGGAAAATCACAGGCAGAGGTATTTTGGTAAAGGAAGTTCTTTTTGGTCCTGAAATAAATCTTTCTGTGATCTCTTTGAGCTTTGAAAAGCTTAGTATGATCTCAAAGTTTAAGCTCAAAAAGGAAAAGTTCACATACAAAAAAAAAAGTTTGGCTTTTTGTTCATTTTCCCACCCATTTCTCCCCTCGAATAATTCATGGAAATCTCTCCGCATGCGCAATGTTTGATTAATCCTCATGAAAGCCTTAACTCAAAAACAAACCCCAAATCTTGGAGTTTGCCCTGTTGCTGCTTTCACCTGATTTATCTTTCCTTCCTTCATTTCATTGTCCTCAGGAGGACCCTGAGAGCCCACGTCAGGTTGTCAGAGAGCAGAATGGATGAATTTGGGGAAGCTCCCCAGGGAAGAGGGGCTGGGTGCTCTGAGGATCCAGCTGCAGCCTGTGCTGGGTCACCACTTCCCAGGGATTCAAGGGACTTTTCCAGCCCTGCCTGCCTTTCCAGGCTGCTCCTCTCTCCCTGTACCTTTGCTGTTAAATTGTCACTCTCCTGGCCAGGCTGTGGTATATAAATAGAAATCTCATATCTTCTACCTGCTGTGCTCTGGGGAAGCCCCAGCACACCCAGCACATCACAGAGCTCTGCAAACCGGCTGTAGGACCCGGCCACAATATTGCAACAAATAACCTGGCTCTGATGTGAATTGTGCTGGAACTGGGAAATGCTGCAGGTTCCCCAGAGGCTGCAAATTGAGCCAAACCCAGGTTGGGCTCTTTGTGCTGCTTCCTCCTCCACCTCGCTGTCCCCACCAGCATCCCTCGCTGTGATGGTGGATGCAGGAGTGGGATGGGGTCCCTTCCCACCTCTTCCCGTTGTGGTTTGGGCTGTGGGAATCTGGAGGTTGTCCCATGCCAGAGCCATCAGTGTGTGACAGCACCCGTCCCCTGCAAGCTGAAGGGCTGCTCCCCTGCTGGTCCTGGCATGTGCATTTCTGAGGAAGCACAGGTGATCTCCCATTCCGCATAAATATGCAGGAATTACAGGTTTCCCAGGCTTAGATATTTTTTTGTCTTAATAATGTTGATTTAAATTTTACTTAAATATTAATAAAGTGATTTAAGACCAGGCCATTTAGGCCAAATGTACATTAAAATTCCCCTTCAATTTTCCCTCTTTTTAAATCCTCCTCCTTCAGTTTATTCCCTGAGGGAGGGTTTGGGTCCTGAACTCATTGTGAGATCTTCAAACACATAATAAGAATTAATCACCATTAGTCTTCTATTTTAACAGCTGCTTCCTACCCCCCTGAACCAGTACAGCTGCAAACTTCCCTCCCTCTGCCGACACCGTAATCCCATTACAGCTGCAAACTTCCACACAGAGAAGAAAACCCGCAGGTTTAAGCTGATTCTGAAAAAACTGACATTTCTTAATTGCTCAGGTCTGGGTGGGAAGTGGGTGATGCAGCTCCTGGCTGGTGGGAGCTGGAGGAGCACTGTCCTTCCCAAACACGGAGCCACCGTGCTGGCGTCACTTGATGTCACCATGGGAGGTGCAAACCCCACCTCAACACAAACCCCATCGTTTGCATCAACCACCCTTTGCACCTTCATATTTCTAGGAAAACAAGTATGATTTATTTATTAATAATGAGAAGACATTTGCCTGCTTGTGGAAATTTCCCTTTTTCCTCCTCGTGCTTTCTTGTGCTTTCTCCATTCTAATATCTGCCCTTAGATTGTAATTATTTTATTTTTCTACTTTTTTAGCATTAAGGTTTGCGATAGATAATTATTTTGCTTAATAGTAAATTTCACTGCAACGTGCCCAGAGGGATCTGAAATAAAAGGTATTTAAAAATCTACCATGTTAGAAAAGTAAAATAATTTCAGCTAATGAGATTATCAAGGATAATCGGTTTACAAAAGCCCATTATGCGACAGATTCATTGATGTCTTAAAAAAGAAAAGGAGAATCCTATTTATTTTTTGAAATGGTGTAGAATAAATTGCTTTTCAGAATGTAAAAGGCTGGTTTTCATATATTTTTTTTTAAATACGATGATTTCTGTAGCCCCATCTGCTGTTCAGTTTCAGAAGTAGCCAGAGGAAGATTTGGTGAAACGCGCGTTTTTCTGTGGAAAATTGGTGATAGGTGACACTTGACCTATGGATTTGCCTGGGGATCATAAGGAAGGGCTTCATCTCTTCCAGAATTTGTGGGAAGAAGCTGAAGGAGCGGATTGGAGGTTCCCACTTTCATTCATCCATGGCTGAGGAGGTATTGTGGAGAAGGAGAAGGAGGAGAAGGAGTGGAGGTCAGTGTTGGTGGTTGCTCCTGTTGGAGTAACCATGGAGGCCCCACTAATGCAGCTGTTTCCTTATCCCAGCAGGATCAAATGGCTCCAAGAGAAATGGGGTGGGTCCGTGGAGAGAAAATGCAAATGGGAGAAATGCTCCATGAGAAGATAGGTCATTTCAAGGCCCACGCCTCTTCAGGTACAGAGTAGGGTCATTTTAGAGGTATGAAAGTTCACTGGGAACTTTTCCTTCCATTTTCCCCCTGAACTTCCTAGGAGATGTGTGCTACACCCAGGCTTTGGCTGCTTGCAGAGGTAGAAGGGCTGATTTGGCCTGAGGAGAGTGGGAAGATGCTCCAATTCTACCACAGTCTTGTAACACTCAAGCCAGACCATATGCCTAGACCTTATAAATAAACAAAATCATTAATTGCTGTGTTGCATAAATTAAAATTCATGTGTAGAAAGCTGCAGCATTGAAAAAAAGTCCCCAGACTGTAATAATGTCTATTTTATCTGTTGTGGTTTATTGTTTAGACCATACCTGGAATATTCCATGTGGGGCTTGGACACAGAGTCTCTTCCAGAACTTTTGCTCTGTGGTGATGTGGAAGGTGACTCTTCAGTAAGTAACAGCAAATGATTTCAGACTTGTATAAATAATACACATGTTCTGTCTGCTGTGATGGAGTGATGAATAGCATTGGGAGTGATTGATTTGCCGGCACGTGGCGGTGGCTGGAACAGCCTGTACTGTCCTTGGAACCCTCAGACTGGTCCCACCTCTCCCATAGCTTTGTTTCCCCGTGGGAGTGGGGTTCTCCAGCCCTGTGTGAATGCCAGGGCTTGGCTTGGCCATTGATGGGGACACACAGATTGAGCCCATTCCCACCACGGTGTCCTCTGCCTGTACCTGCCTCACACATGCAGACTTTGTCCCCCCAAAATGTAACTTCTGTACAAGCCCTTCTGCTGCAGCTCAATCCTCTGCTTAAAAGGTTCCCTCTTTTTTCCTTTTTTTCCCTTTAATATTTAGCAGAAAATAATTCCGCAATGAGCTTTATTAAAGCAGCAGGATAGATTAAAAAATGAAATATGTTTAGCAAGATTTGGGGGGAAAGGCTGGAGTAATTAATTTTCAATAATACCTGGCATTTCCAGAACTCCTTTCATCCCAAGATCACCAAACAGTTTACAGACATTAATTAATTAAAGCATTATGATGCCCCAGTGTGGGGCCATCGCTGGCGTGTCTGACTCAGACAAACTCCCTCCAATTCCCCGGACAGCCGAGCACTATCCGCTCCTCTGCCTGCACCAGGGCTATTCCTCTGTGCAAATACTGCTCAGCTTTCCCAAGGTTTGCACTGTGTGGCCCTATGTAAATATTTTCCAATAAGTTCGATTATTTGTCTTTTATTCTCTATCAGGAAAACCCCAAATATCTCCGTAATAAAAATTTCCAGCGCGTGTTTACATGAGGGCAGTTCGGATGATTAGTTTCTGATTCAGCTGCCCATTAAAACATTCCCGCTCCCAGAAAACTCCCTTTGCAGGCTGGGAGCTGGACACGCATTTTAAGCTTGGATCTTGGGGCGAGTGCAGCAGGAAAAGAGAGGGGTGCAAATAACGTCACACTCCTGGAATTCCCCTGTGGAGCGTAAGTTGGGTGAAATCTTCTGAAAGCTGTAGATTATCCAAACTTTCTCCACTCCGATGATTTGATTCATGGACGCGTAAATAGATAGATAGCTAGATCCATCACGGGCATCCCCGGGGAGCAATGGAATGGTGTTTGTGATTGGAAAAATATTATAAAAGAGCTCACGTAGAGCCAATAGTTGGGCAGTTTTGTAGCGCCAAGATAAATAGGAAAGAAATGACTTTTCATGATCGCATTTTTAAAGGACGTTGGAAGTTACCAAAGCAGGAGAAATGGATGTGCTGGAGTGATGCAGCTGCATTCCTGTGTGGCAGTGCTGCCCTCAGCCCTCACCCCACCTCTCTGGGGTTACAGTGGCACTGCACTCGTGGGGAATCACGGAATTGTTAAGGGGAAAAGATCTCCAGGATGATCCAGTCCAACCTGGGCCTGAACCCCACCTTGTCACCCAGCCCAGAGCACTGAGTGCCACATCCAGTTGTTCCTTGGACTCCACCACCTCCCCAGGCAGCCCATTCCAATGCCTGGCAACCCTTTCCATGAAGAATTCTTCCCGATGTTCAAGCTGAACCCCCTCTGAATTACTGTACCTTGATGTTTGACCCCTCCTTGACAGTGGGATGAGTGCTTCACTTGGCCTAAGACCTTCCAGTTTAGTCAGGGAGATTCAGAACCAGGCTCAGCCTTAAAGGATGTGTTTGTAATGGAAGAGTGAGTTAGAAAAAACAACGAAAAAAATTAATTGGGAATTGTTTGTTTGTTTGTTTTTGGGATTGACTATTTTCACATAAACCAAATGAAAACCAGGATGAAAATAAAATGTCCTGTTCATTATGCGTGGTCTGACCATCATTTTTCCTGGTTAGGTTGGCCACCTCCAAGTTTCCCTTTATTCCAACTTGGAACGGTGGTGGAGAAGAGACACTGGCTGTGGGGCAGGAGGCACACGGCGCCACATCCCCAGTGCCACTGTAAATCCATGTCCTGAACCATTCCTGTCACCTCAACCCATCCATCCATCAGCCTGCAAACAGAGAAATGTCAGGTGTGCTCGGGAAGGTGGTGCCCAAGGAGGAGCCTCTGGTTTGGGAAGGAGGGAGCCGGGAATGCTGCCCTCCTCCCTGCTTGTTTACCCTGTGGCAAGCGCATCTTCAGGGAGCGCTGTGACTCTGAGATATGAGAAGAAATTCTTCAGTAAACACAGGTGACATTTGGCATATAAATAAGTTAGGGAATACTCCTGTGCTAGCAGCGCAGGTCAACAGTGATCTTTTATCTCCTGGTGTAGAGTCAGCTGCTTTGGAAACGGAGAAAAGTGCAAAGTGTCTGTGGAAGGGGTGGTGGAACTGAGATTCCTGGTCCCGGTCCAGAGTGAGCAGCTTCACTCCTCAGCCCTATTGGATCTGGGAAAATCCAGGGTGTGTCAGATGGATTACTCCACAACTTTCTTTTTGTTATTATTCTCTCCCTATTATTTTCTTTTCCCTCCTTTTTAAAATTCCTTTTTAAAAAAAAATTCCCTTTTTTCCTCTCTTTTGCTCTTTTTTTTTTTTGGTATTTTCCTCTCCTTTTTCCCTCTTTTATTCCTTTCTTTTTAAAAATATGATTAATGTATAACACAGCCCTTTGGAGAGTAAATACTGGTTTGCAATAGCACAGTAAACAAATAACAGGGGAACAGGCGTGGAGCCTGTATATCCATACATCCATAAAATCCTTTGCATCCACACATGCGCACCCGCGTTCTTATTGTGTAGGTTTAGCAAAGGGGATTTACCTCCTTTTTAATATTTTTGAAGGCTGCTTTATGATCCTGTTGACCTGCTATTAGCAAAAGCTTAGCTTTCAACAAAGGTAATTAAATTATAAAATCACTGCTGCAATCATCAAACTACTCATAAAACAAGAAATGAAAAAAAAAAATACCCTGAAATAAAAATCTTGCAGGCTTCTCTTCATGTAATATTGCTCCCTGATGTTAATTACATTTAAATGGGAGAGTACTATTTTGGTATCATTCATACGCCTCCAAAAGTACTTTCCAGTTTATCATACCTGTCAACCCCAGTGCATCACAGGCTAATACTTTATTAAGAAAAAAATCATTAGGGAGCTGCTGATCCCATTTAAGTACATTGGGCAGAATGTAAGACTAATTAAAAAGCATATTTTTACATTATTAATTTCTGAGTTTCACACTTAATGAATGTGAAATGACAGGGCTACTATTTTTATATTCAGGCTCTCTGGGCTCTTCAGCCAGGGGAATTCAATTCTGGGGATTTTTTGCAAAGATGCTTCTTGGGAGATTTGTTTTCAAGAACAGCTAAGCTTTTTTAGCTGTGCCTTTTTCTGGGAAATTATACCAAAGCATATTACAGCCACTTAAAAAGAGTAGTTAAATAGATGTTGTGTTGGGTTTTTTTCATCACACTGCTATAAAAGTATTTTAGATGAGGTATAAAATATGGTTTTTAAATGATATTATGATTTGCAAACACTAAAAAATAATTGCGGTGGAGTTGAGAGAGAGCGAAAACATCTAATCTTTATTGTGTAAGACAATGTGATAAAATATTTTACAGCCAAAAGCTCATTTTGCATCTGGAAAATTGTGTAAACTGATGGAGGGGGGGGAAAAAATCTCATTAAAACTAAAGGTTATTTTTAATATTCTTCAAACAAAGCAACACTTCCAACCGCATCTCCCCTCCTCATATTTATTAAATTAGACAATTGTCCGAACGCCTGACGCTGTATTTAAATAAAGACATAAAACCACAGAGAGCGTGGGACGAGGCTGGAGCCGGGCTTTGGAGCAGCAGGCACTGGGAGGGATTTGCAGCCCTGGGAATGTGGGGCTGGAGGAGGAACGGGGGTGCCATTGCAGGCGTTGGGAGCGTTGGGTGTCGCGGAGCCCTGAGCCGGGGCCGCCTGGCACCGCGTCCCCGCCAGCCACGGCACTGCCACTTTTATAGGGCTCTGCAAGGAGGAGTGCAGAGAAGCAGGGATTTTTTTTTTTTTTTTCTCCCTCTTTTCCCTTTTTTTTTTTTTTTTCCAAATGTGCTTACAATTACCTCTCTGTATTTTTATTGTCTTTTTACTAACCACAAAACTCACACTGGAGGCAAAGCTTAACGGCTGAGGCTTTCCTCGTGTAAATATTAGGAAATTACATTTGTACAAACTGCGCGGCTTTGTAAAGGGGGCTGGAGCCACTCCAACACAAATTAATCAGGATAAAGTTGCTCTATGTTCAACATGACCATAGTTTATTTTCTTAAAGTATTAATTTGTCAACAGCTTTCCTGCCTCGCTGTGACTCATGTGGATGGCATTGAGGGAAGACACAGATGCAATCTTGCTGCTCTACCTTGTGGTTTTAGGAACGAGCTCCAGTTAATCAAATCATAATTGTGTTTAATTCCTCAATATTTGTTTTCCCACCAAAGTCAAACGACTGAAATATGAATATGAACCTGTGTTTAAATATTGTCTTCCCTAAGAAAAAAAAAAAAGGAAAAAAGGCATGAAACTATTTTAACTGTTTGCTAAACAATTTTTACTTCCAATTCCTTCCCTTCTCTGTTGTTTCCCCCCTCCCTCAGCCCCAAAATAAATAAATAAGCTCTGGCAATGGCTTTTCAGCTGGTGTCCTTTGCTTTTTCCCCTCCTCAGCCTTCCACAGTGCTGAAAGCATTGCTTTCCATGTGCCCCCTCCTTCTTCTGCCTTCACTTGCTGCTTATTATATCCCCCCATTTTTAATTATATCTTGATTTTCGTAAAATGATCATTTGTTGTTATGTTTCTGGAATGCAAACGTGAGCGTAATGGGATCTATTTTTCAGAGTTGCCAAAACAAATTAAGGAGAACGTTCGGCTCTTCCTTTGCCAAATGTTTTAGTGTTTTTCCATGAAAGCAAATCTTATTTCGAACTGTATATTAAAGCTTAAGTAAATAATGCAGCCTGTTAGAAGCAAATTCTATTGTAAAATCAGTTACTGTTCGCAGGCTTTGCTGGTGATACCCGCACAGGGTTTCTGCCCGGGAAGAATCGGGGTAACAATGAAATGTTGTTAATTTTAATTTGCCTTTTGCAGAGCGGGAAAAGCTGAACTTTTTTCCCGAGTGCTGGACGCAGCCCCCATAAATATGGAGCATTTGTTGTGGCCGCCTCACGGATGCCCAGGTAGGCGAGGAGGCTCTCGGATAACGACATCACACGGGGCTGGAGTGGGAGCAGCTTTAGGCACTGAGATTTGTTAATTGTGGGGCCGGGGGCTCGCCTGTTCTTTAGCATCTTTTATTAACATGCATCCCCAAATAATATTGACACTCTCCTTGTTTTATTAGCGCACGTTTACCTTGTTCATGGTTTTATTATTCAAGAATGCAGTTGTTGCCAAGTATTAATCAATATATTATGCTGCTCAGTTGGGCAAGCTGTACAAAAACATAGTGCCCCTAGGGTTAATACAGTCAAGAACTAGAAAAGTGTTTCAGACATGTACACAACATGTGGTTTACTATTATCATTAAATGAGGTGAACTGGGACTCTATACATATGGATTTTGAATTGCATAAATTTTGATTGATATCATTTGAAGACTGAGACCCTGAAAGGGTAGATTTTGTGAAAGACGATACACAGGCCAGCTATTACCACATACAATAATACCAGGAAAAATATCTGAAATGAGCAAGGCAGCTGGCTTTTAAATAGCTAAAACATAACATCAATACTTATTTTGAATAATGGAAAAAAGAGGTAAAAGATGTTGACCTCTGCCTGACAATAACATGTTCCAAAAGTAGAACTGGTCCCGGGAGAAAACCCCCTGCTCAACAGTAGCGACTAAGAAATTTTTTTCTTTCTCTCTCTCTTTCTTTCCTTCTTGTTTTCTCTTGCTTTTCTTTTCCTTTTCTTTCTTGCTCTTCTTTTTTCCCCCCATATTTATACTTCATTCTCCCTCCCCAACAAAGGTAAATGGGCTTTTGAACACTCAGCCGCCAGAAAGGAAAAAAAAAAAAAAACCCAACAACAAAAAAAACGAAACCCCAAGAATTTTTGCAAATTCAGGAAACACTTGAGAGGTAAAACCAACATCCTGAGACAGGAGACAAGGCCAGCTTTTGACACCAGGCTGGACCTGCGAGGCCGAAGGAAACCTGGAGCCAGGAAGCGGCCGCTGCCGGGGTCAGGCCGCCGGGGACCCCGCTCTTCGCCGCGCACCGCAGGCCCCCGCCGGCCTTTTCATGGGAAATTTGCTGAAAATTTGCTGATCTGCATGAAACATTTATTGGAGGGGGAGAGGAAGAGCCTTCCCTTGGCTTCTTGTGGGTTCTTGGTTCATATGGCATTAAGTGGGGAGCATAATGAATGCGAGGAGGTGGCGGGGCTCAGAGGCCCCGCGTCCATTTTTTTCCCACTGTGTGATACACATGGAAAATTATCAATACCTCGCTCGAGCAGATTCCTTCAATTTGCCTGTATTTGTTCAAACTTTTGAGAGAGCACCGGATGCTTAATGCTTCATTTATGATTTATGCTCCATAAATGTATTAAAACATTAACCATATTTCTGCTATGGCATACTTGAATCCTCCCGGGGAAAAGCCGGAGCGTTTCTCAGGCTGCTACTCCGGCTTCCCTGAGGAGCGAGATTATTTGTGTTGTGTTACACCTCCAAGTGTTGATTAGGCCACGGTGTTACCCTGACAGAAGTGTCGTGTGGTGCTTCTCTTTAATGGGGTAATAAGCTACATCAACTGCATGAAGGAAATGTTCCTTTTCAAGTCAGAAACGGAGAAAAAAGTTGCTGTGCGAAGCCAGCAAAAGCTCCATCCCCTCTGTCCCCTCCACTCCAGTGAAACCCTCTGGAATGGGAAACTCTTGGCCATAGCACTTGGGTGGCTCTGCAAATTTATAATCGGGGTTAGAACTCCCTAATATATTAAATGGTTACACACCAGCCTTTGCCGAGCCCGGCTTTTAACCGCCTCGCAGCCTGGCAGGCTCCGAAACACGGCTGTTAATTGGAAAGCAGGAAGGTTAAAAAAGAGACAAACTAGTTTTCTGGCTTGCCTTTGACAGCCTGGGTTATTTATGCAGGTATTTTTTTTTTTTTTTGCAGGTTTTTTCCCCCCCTCTTTTATTTTTTCCCCCCCTCTCTTTTTGTGCCGGGGTGGAGGGGTGGGGGCTGTCTGGAGGATTTCTTAGTGGTTGGGAAGCTTCACATTTTTCAGTAAGCATTATTGGGTAACAATTGGTGCAAACATTATGGAGGGGGAAAGGCACATAAATCACGAAATAAAAAAATAGTTTCTGCACATTTTCAAAAAACACGTTGTGCTCTCTGAGGTCCTTTTCATTTTAACCAAATCAGGGGGAACTTGTCCTCACAGCGGCAAGGCAGATGGAACAATAAATCACAGGAACCATTGACTGCCTGCAGTGTACTCTCCGCAGCTGTCACTTTTTTGTCTCTTTGGTTTTAGCTGACATGGTTTGAGGTCCACTGTGAACCAATCTGGACTTTTTTTTTACCGTCATATCCATCAAAACGACCAGTAGCCATCAACCTACTGCAGCGATCGATTCGTTTGCTTATTCTCACGCATAAGCCAATACTCAGCTCACTAGGTGAGGCTTGGTATAAGCACCTCATTTTTGCTTCTTTTTTTTTTTCCCCCCTCTTTCTTTCTTTTCTTCTTTTTCCCTTTTTTTTTTTTTTTCCTTCTCCCTTTCGCCTCCAGCTACAGCTGTGATTTTCTGAGCAGTCTTGGCTAACGTTATTAAAGTTGCATCATGATAGATATAGAAGGGAGCGGGAAACAGCTTCCACCCACGCCCAACAGCAAACCCAGCGACAACAACCGTGGGGTTTTTGCTGTTGTTGTCAGTGTTGCTTTTCAGGTGTAGCGAGACGCTCGCTAAGCTCGGAGTTTCCAACTCATTGCTTATTTTGCAAAGTAAACAAGCAAATGTTATGTGCATAACCTTAGCTGTCTCTGCAAAGGTCAGCGCCTGCCTGCCGATTTCCTCTGCTGCCTTTTGGTGGCACTCTGATGCCAGCGATTCCTCCCGCCGTGTTTGGGAAACAAGACGTCCTTTCTTAACAAAAGACTCAATCTACAAAAGGCTGCAAAACAAAAAAAAAAAAAAAAAAAAAAAAGATTAAATTTGAACTAGAGTAGGAAAGTTTAGCCGGGTGGGGAAAATCGCCCGGTAAGCGCTAAACAGGGGCTGATCCAGAGACTGGGCTGAGGGGTCGCCCAGGACCTTGTGGGATGCTGCAAAAACGGGGGAGTCCCTCCAACATCTTACAATATCCGTGGACATACAGAGGTGGGATTGGAGATCACATTCAGCGGGCTCAGTTTATGACCTGAAACCTTGCAAAGTGTCTTTTCCATTTTAAAAAAGTGTCCAACGCGCTGTCTCTCCCTGAAATGAGCAGGGACTGAACTTCAGGACACATTTTGGACATTTTGGTGGTTTTTTTGTGGTATAAGTAGCAGCAAGGAGATACATGGATAATACAGTCGTAGTAATGTTCTTTTTTAAATGTCAAAAATACCTGCTCGCTTTAAAAGCCTTCAGTTAGGTCAAGTTAAATTTATTATATACAATTTTTTTTATAGCTGAACTCCATGATTTTGACTTGAGGTGACAGCTGAAAAGCACCAGAAACCCTTGGAATTTCAGATCTATATATTACTATAAAGGAACAAAATAAAGTTCCGCTAGGAGAAGGCAGGGAATTGCATTTACCAAATATACATAGTTTAAAAAAACACAACCCCTGAAACATTTACCTTAAAAAAAGTCAAGAGAGCAGAAGTTTTCTTTTGTATCTATAGAGCAAACATCCCTGGGATTTGTAATAAAAACCCAGTTATGAGATCTGGGGTCCCTCCTGTTAACAAGGATCTCTTAGCAGATATTGAAATATTGCCACGTTGGAGAGAAGTTATTTAAGGACCCTCCAGGAGCTGATGCGAAGGCAGATTCTGCTGAGAGTGTTTCCCTCTCTGCAAAGATTTGAAGGGAGCGTGTCCTGAACATATTCCACTTTAGAGGGATGCAACAAATAACGAGCTGCAGTCAAAGCCGGCCCCATTTCGTGATGAATTTCAAGGAGTGTGACCAATAATCCTTCTACTTATCTTAAAAATCCTGTGGAAGTAGTAAACCAGCTCCAACAGAACTGAGAGCAAAGTGCGGGGGGAAAATAAACCAGAAACATCACAAACCAAGCCATCTGTCTGCGAGCAGCCCAAGGATCCTGAGTCCACCCAAGTAGTTACTGCGTGTTTTTCTGCACTGCTAATGCATTGCATATTGTTGGAAATATGAATTACAGAATAAATCAGAGCAGGGTGGAAATTATGGGTCGGATTCTGCTCTTTGCCGCGACGAAATTATCAGGCTGATTGTGTTTGCTGCTATTGGGGTGCACAGCAGATTAATTATTCAGTGTAAATGACTCCAGATTGGCACTCTGAGCTCTCTAAATTCACCAACAGCCAGAGGAGCGAGGTTGGAACTCAGTGAGGGTCAGATCAGTTTAGGCTGTGGATTTTCACAAACCTTTACTCACTGTCCTTAACTCTGTAACACATACACATCTTAAATACACCTTTAAAAATGTCTCGTGCTGGGGACATGCCAAATATCTCTTGCTCCCTTCAGGGGAGACATGAAGAGCTACAAACCCTGAGCCCTGTGCCAGAGCTGCTGCCTAGAAAAAAAACCTGAAGTGACTCAGAGTTTTGGCTGAGGAGGGAGAGCGGGGTAAGAGGGCCCTGCGTTATTGCAATTACGCAGGAATAAGGAATTTCACTCTGATTGCCCTGCCAGCAAAATCTGTATATATCTAATATCAGATAACCTCATCCTGCCTGTGAAAGGAAGGCCACTAATTCCACAATATTCTTATTTTCAAATGAATTCCAACGCTGAGAGCAGGGAGCAGCTTTGTTAAAAGGGACAGGCATTAATATGCCTGACGGGGACTTTTCTCCTGTTCCTACCCAAACAGGCTCTAACACAATCCCACGTTTCAACCAGGAAGCAGTTCTGCCTATTTTCTAATTAGCCGTGGTAGATATTTAATAAAAAGAAGGAAAAGAAAGGGAGGAGAAAAAAAAAAAAAAAAAAGGAGGCAAAAAAAAAAAAAAAAAAAGCTGTGCGGACACAAAACTTTGTCCAGTGTCTACACACAAAACACGGTGGGTTTAACCCCAAAAAAGCTGCTGGGTGAGGTTTAATTGAGGGCCCAGCTGCCCCCCTGGAATGGGCAGTGCTGGCAGGACTGAGCCGCAGGCGCTGCCGAGCGGGTGCTGCCGCTGCCGCCGCCGCTGCTGCTGCTGCTGCTGTTGTTGTTATTTTCCAAGAGGAAATATTTCGGGTCTGCCCTAACATTAGTGCAACATATCACTGCGGCTGCATTCCCTGCTGACTGCAGGCTGTTTGATGAGTAATTAGGAGACCTTCTCTTTTAGTTTGTTTGACATATTTTACAAAACGCGCGGATCTGTTAAAAAATTTGCTTGTTCATTTAAAAGGCAGAGTTCCTAAATGGAGCAGAGTATTTGTTAAATAGATATAATTTTAGGATGCGGGGGGTTTTTTTGTTTTGTTTTGGGTTTTTTTTTGCTGTTGCAACTTCAAACACAATAAGCTCTTTTTGCCTTAAAAAGGATTTTTTTTTTGGTTTCTGTGGAGAAGTAATTATTGTTTGTGCATCTGTGTAGCTTCACTCAGAGCTCATACAGAGAATATCTCTGTAATACTTAGAGATAAACATATCTAGGCATACAGATCTCCATGTGTGTACTTAAGTTTGTTTATATTTCACACCCACACATCCAAACTGGCATCATTAAGTACTTACAGCTCTCTTTCCTCTGCCCAGATCAAAGGTGAACACTTTTCCCTTCATTTTCCATTAAAACATCTTTAGCAAAGAAGCCTCAGAGAAAATATGAAATATTCTCAGATATTCCAGCTCTCATCTACTAAATACAAATTGAAGATCATCTGCTGCTTCAGATTGCATGATTTCACCTGGTGGTTTAACTTTCGTAACTATGGCAGGGTGGTGTAATTAAAAAGTTTAATTTTTCCTGATTTGACAGCATTTGGAGTTTTTTTAAACATAAATATGATTTTCTTCTCTTTAGCTGTGCAAAGAAGAGACACCTCTCAGCACCCTCAATTTCAGCCAAAGTTGCTTCTTACAGCATTCAAAATTAGAAATGAAAAATTAGACATTCAAAAATAGAAATATAACTGCTCTCAATTTATTTAATGTCCAAAAAAAAGCCCCTCTGGTATTTAAAGCCAAGCAATCCTACTGACCCAAAGGTTAAAGTTGTCCCCAAAAAAGCAATGCTGGAATAAGGCTATGCTGGCTGAGATTAAAATCCTTTGGTGCTGCAAAATGTGAGCGCAGGGATGATTTAAAAGCCCTGTACTTTTCTAGTCAGCTCCACTTATTGCTTCAGGCTGAGCATTTTGTTTTTCTTTTTTTTTTTTTTTTTTTCCCCTTTCCCCTTCTTTTTTTTTTTTTTTTTTTTTTCCTTTTCCAGTGAACACTCCATTGCTTATTTAGGGGAAGCATCTCATTCATCTGTGCCTGCTTCTCGCCGAGACTTTTTCCTGCTGGAAAATCACTGCCTGGCACATCAATGGGCTGCAAATTATATAAGGGCTGTGTTTAACTTGCAGCCCGATTGCCATTGTCGGGAGGGTCCGTGTCTTTTAGCTAAACTGCCTCTTTTCTGCAGCAATTTCAGACGTCTGTAATTGCTGCTCCTTTCAGCACAGCTTAAGGTATCAATATCAACTCGATTTGAATATCATAAGTGGGAAGTTGCTCTAAGCAAAACAAAAACATGTCAGTTGCCCAGGTGACATTTTGTAGCAAACAAGGAAATCACAACTCCAGGAAGTGTTGTATTTTATGCCAACAACAATATGACAGTTTTCTCTGTAAAGAAAACATGACACTTTTCCAAATATCAGAGGATGCCTCCGCTGCTCAAGGGATTGCTGTACTGTCACTGAAATGGAAGGTCACAGGCTGGTTTCATGATTTCTATAGTTTCAAAATGTTGTGGTGGAGCGTTTGCACGCTAAATGCTGTAGGCTAAGGGAAATCTTTCCCTTCATCTCTGAAAGAAGTGACAGGAAGAAAAAGGTCCTACTTTGACAGCAGTAACCCCTAGGTCTAGAGGTTCTGCCCCAAGCAACTCTGAAGTAAAATTACCTATGTTAATGTGTTGTCCTTGCTGTCATGCAGCCACACGTGTGCAAACCGTGGCCCGAGGGGCGAGTGTGCAACCAGGGGCTGTGTGGGACCATGGAAAATCCTCCTGTCCCCTCCCTGCCTGGCCTTGGGTGGAATAAAGATTGGAAAGTTTCTGCAAATTATTTCTTTTAAGAGGTGGGGTTTTCACTTTGACTCCAAGAGCTGCATGCGATGTGGGTACCTGATTCTTGGAGTTTAAATAAACTGATTTTTGCTACAAGCTGGGGAAGAAAAAAGTTTTAACTTCAAGGCTATGGACAGGATCAAAACACATTTGTTTCCAGCCTTCCTCTTTTTTTTTTTTTTTATTCTTCTCTCTCCCCCTTAAAAAAAACACACCTTAGTCTATAGATTATATACTTCCTGCTGCCCTTTTTATAAGCAATAAGAATTTAATAACTGAGGGCAACTCTATAGTAATATTTATATGGGTCAAGTGGCTTAAAAGTATGCAATAAATGTAAAGTTATGAACCACATTGCCCCTTTTTAAATAATGCAGCTAGCACCAAGATATTATGTTTCATATTCTGGAAAAAGGTGTTTTAGCCTAGGCTTTAGGAGTACACCAGACATGAAAAGTTATACTGATCCCATAATAAAGTCACTGCCTGCTTAATATGGTGTGTTATGTAGAGCTCCAGATCTTAATAGCAGACCACAGCAAGAACGTCCCAGATGATATCAACAAAACCTTCGCTTTCTCATTAGCAATCAGCAAATCCTCCTGGTGGCTGCTGGTTTCAAATAAGGGCAAGTGCCTCTATTCCGAGTGGGAAGCCCAACAGGATAATAGAAATAATGCAGCCTAATCAGCGGCGAGCACACGAGACCCCCCCCGCCAGGGCAGGCACTGCTGGGCTGGGTGAGTCCCCCTCTGCAGATCTGAACAGCCCTCCCAGTCCTGAGGAGTGGGATCTGTGGGATTCAGGGACAGGCAGCTAGAAAAACCTCCTTGTGCATCCCCACCATCACCTCTCTGCTCCTGTTCGCAGAGAAGAGGGGGTTTGAGGATGTTTGCATAGAAAATAAATATTAAAAAATCCCTTTGTACTTGTTGCTGCGAATACCTAAAGAAAAGCTGGGCAGGTTTCTGTGTATATAAAACACACCTACATCTGCGTGGGGAAGGGGATCACAAATTGCTTTAATTTGGCCTCATGAAACATCAACTTCTTCGATAAATCAGATCAAATATTCACCATCATGGCCCAAATGCCCATTCCTTTGTCAGCCAGCACACTGCTGATACCTGCACCAGAGCTGTTACCTGCACTGGTATTTTTATTCCTTGTTGCTGTTGGATTTAAACAGATTTTGTGTGTTTGGACACACATTTGCAGCAGGGCATTATTAAGCATGGGGACAACCATTGCTGTTGGCCATTCTGGTGAGAGTGTGAAGGACACACCACCCTCCTGCTCCTGCAGCCTAAATAATCCATGGCTATGCTTGGGGAAATGCAGAACAGTCTTAGTTTTTGCACTGATTTTCTAATTGTAAGGGTTTTTTCCCCCTCATGTTCTCCCTTGTGGCACTCACATTCTCTTAGAATATCCTGATTTCTATTGAAGAGTGATTTTTGCACTCTCATTCAGTCCTGGTTAAAAATTAAGCCTGCAAATGTGGCTGGTGCCATGCAAGGAAATGCAAGTCTAAGCTGCAGCAGTGTAAACAAAAAAGTGTTTTAAGAGGTGCTTAACTGTGTTTTGAACCCTGATTAAGCCTAAGGTTACTCAGTGTTTATATGTGCATTTGCAGTGCACTGGGAAAATTCAGTGTTTAATGGTTCCTGTGCTGATCTTTAGTTAGAGCCCTGGGCTGTGGTGCCCGAGAGCAGCGATTACTGGCCAGATTAAAAACCACAAACTCTTTCTAATTCCAACTTTTGTCCAACTTTGTTCCTGCTGATGTGAAGCAGGGCTCCGTGTATCTCTTAGGGTTTGGGATTTTACAAACTGGCACCACAAATCGCTCCCCTGAGCTTTTATTTGGGTGATTTAGTGGGGCAAGGTAGTGTTGTTTTGGGTACATCAAACAGGGAATAGTTTCCATCTATGGCTCTCATTATGGTTCTCAGGTCTGATTTTTTTTTTTTTTTTTGTTTAATAACCATGAGATGGTGAATGGACAAGGAGGGTACCCCTAAAGGGCAAAGGCCTCCAAAAAAATGGGTGATAACTTAGGGAGATGAGGCAACAGCACAGAGCTACATTTCCAACTTCTCTGCACTATTTGGAATTCCATGAATGACCTTGCTGAGTACTTTGTTCTCCTAAAATAACGAGCAGGTCAATACCAGTCCTGCTTGTGTGATAAAACGCAGTAATTGCTGACCAGGACATGTCCACAAAGGAGCTGGGAGAGCTGATCTGGGAGAGGGAGGACGTTTTCACCAGCAGGGTCAGGAGATCCTGACAGTTCAGGACAGTCCATGGCAGGGAAAGACAAGACATGTCGAGGCAGGCTGAAAAAACAAACTGATGGATGAGGGTGACGTTACCGAAGGGAAAACTGTGCTGGCAAATAAATGCGTATTTACTAAAAGAAAACCTCTCGTTCATGAGAAGTGAGAGGTGAAATTGAGACCACTGATGGTAAATTGCACGATTATGGTGCTCAAGTGAGAGGGAAAAAAAGGGCTCTGGGAGAAAAGTAGGCCCTGCAACATCTGAGCGCCAGCTACCTGCACCTCCACGGAGGTCAGAAATTTGGGAGAAGGTTTCTGATATCAAAGCAGCGAGGCTGTGGAGCAGACTCCATGTGTGAATAACGATGTGAAAAACCACTAACGGCTCCTAAAGCAGAGCCTGATGACAGAGGATTAGAGGACAGGTCTGCACTGGAAAGGGCCTGAGTGGGAAGACCCAAAGAGCCTCATCCAGTCCAGTTCAATGGAAACACCCTGGAAGTTGGAAATACTGAGGCACACGTAGCTCAGACTGCCTAAACTTCCATTTTTGGTTGTTTTTATTACCATGGCTTTAATCCGTGCAGATTCCAGGGATGGGGAATGCTTGGGCTCAGCCACTCTGCAGTGTGGGAGGGCACCTTGCAAGATGTGCTGCAGTAACAGGGGCAGGATTTGAGCTTCTATTTTACCCAAAAAAAAGAGGTTTTGGAATGATTTCAACAATGCTGGTGAGCCACAGAAGAGTTCAGAGAAGGAGGGGCACAAGGTGGGGCAAGAGGAGGATGTGCTTTGCTCAGGTAGAGCAGATACACAGGGCCACTGCCCTGAGGGGATGCCACCCCTCTGTGTCCTACTCTGCAGAAACAAGGGACAGATTAAAACCTGAAAAGAAGCAAAAAAAAAAAAGAGAAAACAAAGTAGAGAAAGGGGAATATTAAAATATTAGGCAGCAATTCTTCCCTGTAATCGTGGCTGAGGAATTGCAGCTGTCTCTGGATCCCTGGAAGTGTCCAAGGCCAGGTTGGACGGGGTTTGGAGCAACCTGGGATAGTGGGAGGTGTCCCTGCCTGTGGGAGAATGGGTTGAGTTTTAAGTTCCCTTCCAAACCAAAGCAGTAACTCTTGCCTGAGCTTTCAAGGCTTCAAAATTGCTTCCTCCAGCCTGGGTGGCACTGGAACAGCACTGGCATGACCTGTGCCTAGGGAGGGTCATTTGCATGGTGGCTTTCAGTGCATCCCACAGGTGGGAATGGCAGCCTTGGAGTCTTGGAAAGCCTGAGTGTGTGCAGCTCCTCTGCCAGCCTGACAAGGGATCAGCAGGAACTCACTGATGTCTCTCTCTGTTTGCTCTACTTCACGAGACACTTCCCCAACTAATTCAGAACAAAGCTTGGTGTTTACTTGGCTTCACAAAATGACACTCCTTTCCCCCCAAGATTGCTGCAAAGTCTTGGCAGAGAATATTTACATAAACAGGTTTCAACTTCATCAAGAACAGGTCGGGAAAGGAGAGCAAATCCAAGTGGAAGGGAAATAAAGCAGAGCACGAGGCAGAGCAGTTGAACTCTGACTTAGGGCTGCAAAAGAAGCACTTTGAATGTTTGCAGGGCTGGTGCAGCCCTGTGAGGGAGTCACACAGGTACCTGAGACCCCTAAAACTCCTGGAAATGTAGAGGAAGAGCTGTGGGGAGGGCAGGGCTGGCAGGGACGGCGAGTGCAGCACGAGGCAGCAAATCACCCTCACATCACTGCAGCTTTGTGCTGCAACCGTGCACTGGAAGCCTTTGAAGCCTAGAAATGATGAAACTTTAATTGTTAGCAACCTCTCAGGGTCCTGGGGATAAAACCTCTAGGACAACTTTCCACTGGAAGGAAGGGAGAGGGCAGCAGCACCGCTGATGTCCCCGCACGAGCGTGGTCATTGTCCCCACAACTTCACTGCCCAACTTTTCCCAGCTTGAGGGAGAGGTGGCTCCTCATTCCAGGAGCTGAGGGGTGTCTTGTGCGGACAGGAAGAAAAGGAATTAGTTGATGGGAAGCGGTATGTAAATAAAAGCCACTCGCATCCTCATTATGGGGGCTCTTTTGAATAAATGTTAGCCTTTAAGTGCCAGCTGTCACTCCATGCATGGCCTCCCTTCTTACAACTAACCTCTCTGTCACCTCGCCTTGTCTCCCTAACTTGTCCTATTATGCAGTACCAAGCTGAGTCATTGTTTCAAGCAGGAGGTGACATGTTAATAGCTTAATAATAGTATAATCTCGCAAATAATAATATGCTGTCACACTGTCTGAAGCACAATGTTTACAGGAGAAGTGGTAATGTATGATGACAGTAATTTGAATAAAAATGAATTTACTGCTCTTGTCTCATTTGCAGTAAATTTTCGCATCTTTCATGCACAACTGGTGCTCCATGACCTCTTTCATTACTGTGTTCTCAGTGGCTGCTGCCTGCTTTAAAGTGAAAGGCAGGCAAATGAAACAGAAACCTGCAGCTTAATAAGGGGTCTCCAGAAAAGAGTTGGCGCGGCGGCTCCTGGAAATCTCGCTCTGTTTGTTTGCGGAGCCGGGGCTGTGCCGGCCAGGCTGTTTAATTAATGCAAGCTGGAGGTGCCCCTTGAAAAGCAGGCACGAGCTGATGCCATTCGGGATTGGCAATTTGCAAAATAATCGTCACCAAATTGTGGCAGAGTTGGGAAAAGTGCTCGGAATGCAGAGAGGATTGTTGGGGTTGGGGTTTGAGTTTTGTGCAGCTTAAGGAAAAAGTGGTTTAAATGCTCTGGGTGCTTGGTGGGGAGAAAAGCAATCCTTGAGTTAATTGTAAATGCGTGGTGGTGTGATAGTGGACTGGTAAAATTGAAAAATTATCCCTGAATACATAAAATATTTGGTTCTGGGTGGTTTCTGCCTCGTCCTGTGCTGTTTGGTACAATTCTGCCATTTCCATGCCTGGTACAGAGCAGGACTCCTGCTATTATCCTGACAAATAAATAGGGAATGTACTCGGTATCAAAACTGCCTTTGGAAAATCTAAATCCCTAGGACAGTTCTATTTCTCTAAAATGAAAAAAGGAGTTATTACGTGATGTGGTTCATTTGATGAAAAAGAAGAAAGTTTACAACTCACAGCTGATATGCCTGGACTAAATTTAGTTTGATGGAATGAGGACAACTAATTGAAACTTGTTGGGACTCAAAACACTGCACAGGACAGAATCTCCCCAAAACTGCTGGGTTTTATCTAAGTTTAAGTGAATTTATAGAATTAAAAAATGTGGTTTGCATGACCTAATTCATGGGTTGACATAATTAAGAACCCAGTTTACCTCTCTGTCCTTACATAAAAAAATGCAGTTATGTATTTTTTCATTACTTGTGTTTGTATCTAACAAATACAATATTTTCCTTTTAAATGAAATGGTAGCAGTGTTAGTTTTTTTGGAAATAGCCCTGCTGCTGTCTCCTGATCCTCCTGCAGAAACTGGGAGCTGAGCTGGAGACCAGCCTCACTTTCCTCCCATGTCAGGTGGGAAAATCCAGTAGAAAAACGACACTTGGTGATGGATCATCATAAAACACAGTTTGTTGTATTTTTGAATCTCAGTTTTTAAGAGGGACAGAAATTACTCTCCATTATCCCAGCTTTGCACACTGATGCTAAAGGCTGAGCTATTGCTTTCTGCTCCTTTGGAAAATAAGACATTGATTTAAGTAATTCAAAACCCCTTCCAAACCTAACCCCATGGCAGGGCATTGGACCTGGATGATCTTCAAGTTCCTTTCCAACCCAAACATCCAGTGATTCCATGATTCTGTGAACAGAGTGCAGCTGATGGGTTTCAATAGCACCTTGCAAGGCTGAGGTTGTTTTTGAACTGAATTTTCCATTTTTTTTCCCATGAAAAAAAAGCAAGAGGTTTCAGTGGGATTGCTCAGAGTTGCAAGGGCTGAATGACCCCCTCCAGGTAACTGCATTAAAATAAATTCTTTTGCTGAAAAGATTTTTCCGTTGGAAAATATTTTCTGCTTAAAAGTAATTTATTTTTTCCCAGTGTACGTTTAACCATTTTCTTCATTTTGGAAATCCCAGTCCTGTGCACCAAAAAATCAAGACACTTGTGACACTACAGAGCTAAATAATGATTAATGGAGATTATGTGCAAAAGGGTAGAAAAGAACAGAGCAACAAAGTCTCTCTTTGGTGATGGAGTTTATTTCATGTATATAAAAGGTCTCTTTCCCCTGAATCACTGATGTTCAAGGGGATATCGACACTTCTATGTCCTGCTTGGAACTCAAAGGTCCTTTTTGTTGCCACCTTTTAATTATTTAAATGTAGGCAAATCTGATTAAAGCTCTTAATTAGATGTATTTAAGACTGGCAAATAAGTCACTGTCCTGAACAGCCAATGTCACCCACTGACACGTGACTGTTATTTGCTAGAATGAAATAAAGTTTCTTGAGGACAAAAAAAAAAAAAAAAAACCAAAAATTATTGTGTTTGGGGAAATATTTAGTGGGTGGATCTGATTTTCATGGCGTGAAAGTCAAGTGGAGTTTTTAATTGTCTCCAACAGGCTTTGGATCAGGACTGTGGGGTGTTTGGTGCTCAGCTACAAGTTAGTGCTCTCTCTAATCACCTTGTTCTCTAAAGGAAATAGATACTAAACAGGAACCATCTGGTAATACATTCTGTACCTCTTAATTACAATGTTTTGAGTGGCACCTAAATAAATTTCATTTACAAGCACATGACTGCTTGTCAAAAGCTCTGTTGATAATTTTATTATTGTAGTTTACCTTCTCGCTTAATGACCCCGGCCCAGTAAAGTCAGGGATATTCAGCTCCGCTGCAAAAAATAAAAGTGATTGTCTTAAAAATAGACAGACACAAGCTCCATCTCTCATGGTGTGTTTCTCATTATTTTCAAATGTTTCTCTGTTTGGAATACACATGACATGGGGATGAATAAAAATGACCAAAATTCTGATTTCTTGGTGGAGAGGAGAGGCTGAGGCAGCTCCGCGGAGAGCCTGGGATGGTTGTAAAGTGCTCGTGTTCTTTTATGATCTCTGTGTTCCTGTGTAGATGTACTGTAGCATTAAGACAATTTTCTCTTTGTTAGCTGCAGGAAAAGATCAATATTATAAAGAAGTTGAGTGACTCTGTGAATTACTCTCCTGCGTTTTCTCCCCGGGAAGTGGGGATTTAAATCCTGTCCCTGGTTTGGAGGCTGAACCACAAACCCAGTTCCGAGACCACTTTGGAGCCACCCCTAAATTTGGAGGTTTCCAGTTTGGGGTTGCTGCTTAGCCATGGCTAGAGCTGAAAATGACTTTTCTGCTGTCTTAGTAATCTCTGGTGGAAATTAGTCTGTATTGCAAAATCAACAAATAATTTGGCAGGATGATTGGCAGCCTCCTTTGGAGGAAAAACCTGGGACAGCACTGGGATGGAGCAGTGGCTGTGGGGGTCTCACACTCTGCTCACCCTGCCCTGGCACCCTGCATTTCACAGAAGGGCTTTTTGTGGTGCAAGAAAAGATTTTCTCATGCCATGACATCAAACAGTGGCACATCCCCTCACCAGGGATGAGCAGCTTCCTGCACAGCAAATCCTCATCTGTCTACGTTCAATAATCGTCGGAGACAAAACAAATTACAAATAATGTGCAGCTTTTGCTAAGTTGCACTGGGAAACTGCTAATTCAGCTTTGTGTTCGAAAGTCTTTTTAAAATAACAAGTTGGAGGAGACAAAAATCCTAGGAGGAAAGGCACAAGGGAGGTTTCTGGGAAAAACAGGAGGAATGTGGCACCTGGAGGGGTTTTGTCCAGTTCTTTGGGATGAGCTGCCCATGGGAAAACATGGAGGCATAAAAAGTAAAATAACCTTATTTCTAAATTCATGGCAAATTAAAAAAGGAATCCTGCTGCTCTCAGCAGGGTCCTTTATTCCTTTTTACTTGCAGTTGATGGTTTTTCTCTTCTTAAAATAATTTTGTCTCCAGGTCTCAATCTTGATGTGGGAACTTCAGGAAACAGATAAGCTTTCAAATATTTTTTTTAATCAATGCTTTGGCGAGCTGGAGTTGAAATAACATTTAAATTCAGCGAGATGCTGGTGGAATAGAGAGAATGATCATCGCCAGGTGGGTTTGTAAGTCGGGTTTGAGGCAACTGAGCTGCCTGAGCAGGAGAGGGAATTCACCGTACACAGCAAACTGTTATCCCCTACAATATAATATCTGGATTTGAAGCTGATATTTAAAGAGGGCACTCGCTTTACTTATGAGATTAAAGGCAAATGCTCTCTTTTAAAAATGAAGTCATGCTGTGTTTTGCACCTTTTGACACTTATTAACTCAGGTCATTAAAAAGAGGCTAATTAAAAAAGAATGTAAAACAAAAGAGTCATTTGTCTATCGCCGAGCTCGGTTCTTCATGTGCGCTGGCTGGAGGCACTCTGCGTTTAAACCTTGGGTACAGAAAGCACTGGGAGCCACTGGGGCGTGCTTGGAGCTTGTCATGGCTTTTGGCAACCCTGTGGTCCGGCTCATTATGCACCTCATAAAGGAGAGAAGTCATTGTCATCAAAATTAGCTGAAGCTGGAATTTACATTCATGGAAATTTTGGTTTCACCACCGTCCTCTGGGGCTGGACGATAAAGGGAACCTTTTACCAGCTGCAGTTAAAGGAAGTGAAGTTCAATAAATGCTGAGAGCTTTGTCAAGGCATTTCGGAACTGAGCTTCGTGCAGGTGAGATTTTACAGCTGGTGAGAATTTGGGACAAGCAGCCTGTGAAGCTCACTGGTTCTGGTGTGGGGAGATGTGCTCAGCACATCCCAACCCGGCTTGAAAGGAGACCAGCCTCCTGGAACCACTGAGATGTTCCTGTTCTTCCAAAGGGACACTGCTGGAAGGCACCATCTCTCCTCTAAGGTTCAAAAGTTGGGTTTTTTTGTGGGAATAAACTCTTCTGATGCTCGTGAGTGATCCTTCCAAGGAATCCCAAGGGAGTATGGA
>VZTZ01035695.1:224911-242411 GCA_013400955.1 Drymodes brunneopygia | reverse complement strand
TAGTACGGGCTGCCAGGGCAGTGGTGGAGTCACCATCCCTGGAAGTGTTCAAAAGGCACGTGGATGTGGCACCTGGGGACATGGTTTAGTGATTAATTGTTGGACCTGATGGTCTTAGAGGCCTTTTCCAACCTAAATAGTTCTGTGATTCTCTGAAATGGCCAAGCAGGGGATGGAGGTGTTGGAAGGGGATGATGAAGGAAGAGTGACCTTTCAGGGAGCTGAACATCTGCCCTTTCTGCCTCTCTTTCCTTGCATCCAGCCATCCATGGAGAGAATTGGGGACAACCTCTCTGGTCATGCTTGCATCTCAGAGGTTGTGGCTGCTGCTGGATCCTTGGAAGTGTCCAAGGCCAGGTTGGACAGGGCTTGGAAAAACCTGGGATAGTGGAAGGTGTCCCTGCCATGGCAAGGTGGAACTGGATGATTTTAAGGTCCCTTCCAACCCAAACTATTCTAGGACTCTATGAAATCCCAGCTCTATCCAGGTAAAGGGATGGGTTACCCCAGGTGGGGCACAGCAGAAATCTCCTCCCACGTGAATCCCTGCCCTGCTCCTGTACAAGGATATTTAATTCTATCCTGAAACAAAGGCAGTTGTCGCTCACTGCCTCTAGAACACGGCTGGGAAAAGTAGACTGTCAAGGGGAGTTTACTTCCTTTGTTAATAAAAGAGAAGAAAAAGAGTTTATGGATCTTTTCCTGAATATGAATATTAAATAGACTAGTTGTGGGAACCCTGATTTTAATTTCCTATGTCTTTATTTGGAATTCTACTCCCTCTTGGAAAGGTGTCTACTTAAATATAGGGGGAAAGGGAATTTAATGAATTACAAAAAGGGTTATTTTACATGGAAAATGTGTATTCCTGGCTATTTCCATTTAAAGAACATGACATTAGTGTGGAAATTGCCCCTTATGAACAGGTCATTAATGTCAACTCTACTAAAACTGACATCACCTGCTACTATTTTAATTGTGTGTTTTACTAATGCTAACCATTTTCCTGACAATAGAAACCCCCTAAGCTTAATGAATCTTTGCAGAATACATAAACCAAGGTCAATATGTAAGAAATGCCTCAAATGTTAAGAAACTCTCCCTGTGAAGCTGAAAGAAAAGTTTATTATTCTTTTACATTCATAAGAATAAGAGCAAAAATAGAAATCCTACACAATATGTTTTCCAGATCGTGGTATATAAAAAAGCTTTGATGCTTCTGGGAAATCTTTTCGATTAGCTACTATTTTATATGAAGAAAAGGACTTATTTTACCCAGTTACATTTCCAAGATTTATTCCTTATTTTCCGATACAAGTGGCACATTAAATAAAAAACAAAAATCCCGAGTACTTCCTTAGTGTCATATGTAACAATCACATTTTTTTCCCATGGTTTGGGGGGTGAGAGGCGGGGAGAGGTGGGGGGGGGCGGAAAGAGAGAAAATGAAATCCAGATTTGTAATTCCTAACAGGAGAAATTCGATCCTTTCCAATGTTTAAGTAATATTTCCTGTAAAACATACGAGGCCATCTGCAGAGCTGTTTCCAGACACATTTTGAAGTGGCAAGGGCAACTGAAAGAGACCCGAATGGAGGCTGGCATTTCACCTCTGGGAGATGGAGCATTAAAGGTTTCGAAAAGCTGGTTCTACAATTTTACAAAGTATTCAACCACTGCATAGTTCATAATTTGTTTAATTTACCTACCTTTTATAGGTATGGGGAGGGGGAAATCCGCTCTGTGAGAGACGGTATAAAAACCAAGACAGCTGTAAAAAGCTAATGTACAGCTATCAGGAATGCCTCATGATTTCAGCCGATTGAAAATGTATTTTATTCTTTTACAGGCCAAAATGTTCCCCTAGAAAAACTGTGCAGAGTGAAACATATTTGGGGAGACAACAGAAACACCGAAGCCTTTCTGCTATTTAAGTCTATTATGGAATTTTGTTTTATTGTTGATCTCCAGGGTCACCTTATGAATTCGTGTTAGTAAAATGTTACGGCCTCACTATAATATTCACTTTGTGGAAGGGTCTGCATTTACCAAATCTCATCCGAGATCGAATATAAATGAGAAACTTGCATCTCTCTTCAAGGAATATATTTTAGCCTGTTTTCTCCCCCTTTTGGAATTACAGACAGATTCTAAAATTGAATTCTTTTTCTTGTGCCAGCAGTGGGTAAAATGACTGAACACTTAGGCTTACCTTTGATACATGTCTGAAATTTAAAATTTGCATCGCTCAAATAGTTAACTTCAGGGCCAGATTCTGCCCTCAGCTGTGCATATTTGGGAACCCCATTAACTTCCCTGGAAAATGGTGTTACACTGTTTGGATGCACTGGAATGAGATACATTACAGTGTTACCTTCTGTCATTCCCCTGTAAAACTCAGTCTTTGCTGCAATTTTTATTTTGCTGGCTGGTGTAGCCCTTTTATTCTGTCAGTACCAACTGGCCTGCTGGATATTTGTACCTGTCCTCTCATATCTCTGGTTGTGCTGTTAAGATTAAATATGACCAGTAGAATAAAACTGGTAGTGTCCATGGAATTTAAAAATTGTCATCTGGCTGGTTTTTTTTTAACTATGTTTGCAAAGGAATTTCTGTAGCTCAAATGGTTTGGTCAGAACTGGGTGCCCATGGGGAGAGGCAGTTGTGGGTCCCTGCCCCACACACTCCTTCCTTGGAGCCCCAGGATTCCAGCAGCTTTTGTCAAAATTATGTTGCATAAAATGTTCTCCAAGAGTGGAAAAATCATGACATGAGTTGCTCCAGTGCTCCTTTATTAATAAAATGAAGTTTATTTCAGTTTCCGTGCAGTGCTTCTGTCTCTGTTTTTCACCTGTGAGATGGAAGGGCCCTCTTTCATCAATTTTCTTGGCATCACACAGGTCCTTCTCTGTGTAGACACCAGAGGCAGGAGGATCCCACCAGGAAGCTGGTGCTTCCACTCATCCAGAGATCTAAACCCTGTGGGATAATTTGGGGATTGAAGAGTTATTAATTTTCAAATAAAGTTCTGGAGTGAGTTATTACAACCTCTCCTTGGCACCCCCGGTGCTGCTAAGGGCCACCCAACCTCAGCATCCTGAAAATGGGCACTTGCACCCCTTCCCTCGTCTTGCCTTACTTCCTCTTGTTTGAGCAGAATTTATGACACCGAATTTCAAAATCAACAACAAAGTGAGTGGGAGGACACACAGGAAACAATTTTCCAGATTAAAGGGGTTTTCTTTTGTGGTATTTTGCCCATCCCACCAGCTGCTCTTGGCTGGCAGTGCCACAGCCTCGCGCTCTCTGATCCCCACAAGGAGCCAGAAAAGAGCCTTCAAAAATGTCACTTCCATTTCCTCCCGAAAGCAAAACACTTCCTACAAGGGAAGCACGCATTACAGCTGAATTATAAATGAGGGCTGGTATTTTTGCGAGGTACAAATCGCAGGCATTCTCCATATTGTTGGAATACCAATTTTATTTTCCTGGTGTGCAGTACCCGGTGCAGCGCGGGGTCCCCGGAGATGCGCGCGTCCTCCCGAGATTACTTCAGCATTGCATTACTGCTATCACATATCCATTACATATACTCTTTCAGACAAGTGGAAATGTTTTCACAAAAACAATCTGGAGTCTTGGCTTAAAACCCAAGCTTGCTGTCAAGGCAAACAGAGTGGCCTCAAAGAGGACTTATTTCTATTTTGTTCAGACAAGTATGTTGTTTCTGGATTATAATAAGGGGAAATATAGCAGCTATCAGTCTTCAGTTTATTTGACAAGCTTCCTCTGACAAAGCTGGAGGAATAAGCCCTGGCCCTGCAAACTCGTTCTCCTTCAGGTATTCCCTTTGGCTCCAGCACTTTTATTAGTGTGATTAAGGGCCACACACATGTTTACAGGACAGGAGTAGCAGGATGGGATGATGATATATTTCCTCAGCTGTTACTTATTTTGCTAAGTTTTAAAAGCCTTTGCTGTTTCCAGAGCTTGTCTCTATCAGCCAGTGCTCTAAGAGCTTGTCCCGTCACCTATCAAACAAGGTCAACGAGCAGGTTATAATCAGATGCCAAATAAACAAATGCAAACTCGAAATCAAGTGATTTACTGTCCATTTTCATTAAGTGCTTCCCAAGGAAGCAAACACTTTATGCAGCACAAGGGACCTGTGGAAAGGGTCAGCGGCCGTGCTGCAGCAAGACGTGGTGTGATGGTTTTCACCCAAATGGACTTTAACGACACGGAGCGTGAAGGGAAAGCTGCCTCGTGTGGGGAAAAGCTGCTGTAAACAGAGCAGCGTCTCTTCACCTTGCCGAGAATTCTCCTTTGGAAAGTGCGTGGAGTTTTAATATTCATGTGTTTACACTACTCGGAGTTTTCCCCTCTTTAGACCTGAATTTTCCCTGTGCGCTCAGCTTAAAAAAAAAAAAAAGTCTCAGGACACGGGAGTTTGTAGCTTCATTACAAAACTTAGCTCGTTTTAAAATCAGAATTTCAGTTTGGTTAAGGATTCCAGCATGAAGGGGGAGTGCTTGGGACACCTTTGTGTGGCGAGGTCTGGCCTTAGTGGAAAAACAAAAAAGAGCAATGTAAAAGCGGGGAGACTTTTAATATATCTGTGCCATGTGTTTTCCTCAGGAACTGTGGGACTGCAGCACCCTCACAGAGTTGTCTGGAAGGGATCTTGAAGCCCATCCAGTGCCACCCCTGCCATGGCAGGGACATCTTCCACTGTCCCAGGCTACTTCAACCCCAATGTCCAACCTGGCCTTGAGCACTGCCAGGGATCCAGGGGCAGCCACAGCAAATCTGGGCACCCTGTGCCAGGGCCTGCCCACCCTCACAGGGAAGAATTTTTTCCTAATGTTTATTAATACACAAAACCCTGGAGCAGCAACATCTCAGTGCTCTACTGGCCTGTTACACACAGGGAAGTGGCTCCAGGTTTTGGCTCCATAAATCACAGCACTGGAGCACTGCTTGGGAAAGGCTTGTCACTTGGAGAACACAAAATATTGAGCAACTTGAATTGTTTTTCCATGAGGCTTATCCCTTGATAGCACTTTCTTTTCTTATATCTCCTTAATACAGCATAATTTCAATGTTTTCTAGGCAGAGTTATAATGCTCTTTTTCCAACATAATTTTGGCCGCAATGTGGATGCACTGGCGAGAAGTTGTGGTTTGCTTCTTTGCCATTTTGTGATTTGAGTTCAAAACAACAAATTTTAACACAACCTATTCTGAAATTTTGCAAATATCATTTACCGAAACAAAAGCTTTGCCCTCAGTTTTTCTCTATTTGTTTTATAAATTGTTCCATCCCCCTATTTCAGAAAATTTCCCAAATGAGACTGAGCCAAAATATTTTTTTCTCTCTCTCTCTCTCTTTTTTTTTTCCCTAAAGGTTGCATAAATATTTCACATGTATCTCCCTTTAATTAGATCATAACATTGTAAAGTGGCAAAGAGTTTTCTCTTTCCCCAAATTAGACATGAGAACCACAAACAAATTAATTTGTGTCTCAGGGTTTTGACTGGGCCTCTTGGCCTGCTCCAGCACTAATACAGGCACTCGTGACCCTCTGGATTTCAAACGCCTGAGGGTAAAAAGCAATTATAAAAACATGACTCTCCCAGATCAGCTTTCGAATCTGCCTTGTCTCTGTTTTATTGATGGGAGATTGAAGGAAGATTCAAATCAGCTATCCTTCAATTCTTTACCAGCAGCAAAACACAGAAATCATTAGCTTTTTCTGTGTAAATGACTTTGTCCTGCTTTATTATTCAAAACTGGCCAGGTATTTGACTTGAAAAGACAGCGCTGAATATTTATTTCAAGTTTTGGTACTTATAAATAGTGTGGTGCTTTGCACCTTATTTTCTTTTTTCTTTTTTCAGACTAATTTTTTGTAACAATTAGAGCGGGAACTAATTAATATGGGGGATTTTTTTAATAGCTAAAGAACACACAGTGATGTAAATTAGGATCATCTTGCTCTCACAGGTCTATTGTTATGGTAAGGAAGCCCTGCTGCACAACCATTTCCCAAAAAATCAGGGGAAATAATTAAATATCTAGTTTATTTTATTTCTCTGTGTGATGGCTGATGTGCATTTAGTGAGAAGTAAGGGTGGGATGAGAACAAAATATTCTCTTTAAACCCCAGTGTAATTACATATTCTCATGGTGGTAAATGTAATCAGATCCCAAAAATGGGGGAAGAGGTGGGTTTGATTTACAGAGGAGGAAAGAGGGGAGAGGCAGTGGGAAATGCTCTGGGAGCAGCCAGGCTTGGAGAGGAAACTGGGCTGAGGTGGGATTATATTTTTTAATGAGTCTAAATTATAGAATTATTAAGGTTGGAAAAGAGCTCCAAGATGACTGAAACCAACCTTTGACCTAAGGTTGGATCCTTTTGGTTCCCCTGGATGGATCAATGTGGGAACACTCCCAGGGTGTGAGGATGAGGGGGAAGGATCTCCATATGTGGGGATCCATCAAGGATGGCCCTTTGCTATTTTAAACATTCCTGAAAAGCATCACATGAGCTTTGTGCAGCTCCAGAAGGGGAAGTGTGATGGGAGGGTGACATTTCCTTGGCAGAAGCTGAAGACCTGGGTTAAAGAAAATCCTTTCTTTTCACCCACTTTGGGTGATGACACCTGAGTGTGGGAGGGGCTTTGCCCCTATGCCAGGCTCACCAGGCTCTCCTTATTTCTCTTTCGATCCGGAATAACGTGAGGGTTGGACTTTGATTTCAATCCAAGAGACAGCACAGTCCACCTTGTGGGTGGGTCACATTTCCTCAGGCATCAGATAAATCCAAAGGGCTCCAGGTGTAAAGGTGGAGTCCAGAGTTTGTGTCCAAGTGAGCTCAGCCTCCGGCCAATCTGTCGCCTCTCTAAATCCTCCCGGGCTGGTCCTGCAGATAAAAATTCTGCATGGCTCAGATGGGGGCTTTTTAAAAATGATACAAGGCAGACATTCAATTTTAAGAAGCCGGAGCTTTATTTTTGGAATCCTAGAATGTGTACGGAATTTAAAAAGCCTAAAGCCATAATGTTTTACTGCTCCTTTGATAAAATTTATATTTAATCATATCTTAAAAACTGTTCTCATTCTGCCACTTGATGTTACCAACCAAGCGGAACCCATCAATGCAACACTATCTATCAGCCCTTCTTTTATTTCACTCTCCTGCAACTCCTTTTTTAATGGCACATCCATTAATGAATTACACTGGAGTTTCTGGGAAGTCCAAATGAAAATCGTGCTCCTACCGAAGGTGGGTCTGTTACCCCCGGGTTTTTCATTTGTTGGAATCAAAATGCTGAATCTGACACATTTATGTTGCGAAACCTCCAGCACAGACCAATCTTTTAGTCCTTTGTCTTGAAGCTGTGTAATCCAGAAGTTGGTAATAGGGACTTTCTCCATTGTTTTCAGATCTTGGAAAGGTTTGGGTTGGAAGGGACCTTAAAGCTCACCCAGTGCCACCCCTGCCAAGGGCAGGGACAGCTCCCACTGTCCCAGGCTGCTCCAAGCCCTGTCCAACCCAGCCTTGGGCACTGCCAGGGATCCAGGGGCAGCCACAGCTTCTCTGGGCACCCTGTGCCAGGGCCTGCCCACCCTCCCAGGGAACAATTCCTTCCCAATCTCCCATCCATCCCTGCCCTGTGGCAGTGGGATGCCATTCCCTGTGTCCTGTCCCTCCATCCCTTGTCCCCAGTCCCTCTCCAGCTCTCCTGGAGCCACTTTAGGCTGTGCAAAGGGCTCTGAGCTCTCCCTGGAGCCTTCTCCTCTCCAGGTGCACACCCCAGCTCTCCCAGCCTGGCTCCAGAGGAGAGGAGCTCCAGCCCTTGGAGCATCTCCATGGCCTCCTCTGGATCTTTATCTAAAGCTTTTCATTAGCAGCTGGGATTTGGGAAACCTTTCCAGAAAATGTAGGAATGTTGTGTGTGATGATTGACAGTCCAGTCCGATGAGGATGAGCCACTCATTGGTATCTTGGCTGAATTTCCAGTGCTGCCCATTTGCAGCTGGTGGTTTTAAGAATACAGAGTGTTTTGTGCAGGTCTCTTCATCAAAATTTGTCTTTAAAACAAGTAGTTGAACTAATTAAAACCTCTTCTAAGCTCTCCCTGCAGCTACACCTGTTAACCCTACTGTTGTCCTGTTGTTGGATGGACGCTGCACTTTGTCAATGTGTCGTTCATGTTACTGTGGCAAGAATGAGTTAAATCACTTCTCTCCATTATTTTTTTCTTCAGAACTGAAACTTGTCCAGCAAAGTTGGTGGTCTCTATAAGAAATTCAAACTCTCTGCTGACCAAGTGAAAACACACATGTGCATGTATCAGACAAATACATAATCTTGGCTGAAAATCAGCATCAGTGACAATTTCACTCAGTGAAATCTTAATTTTGATCCCTGCTCTTAAAAATCATGTTTGTCTCAGGAATTTTACTTAGAGGACCTTTTCGCCTTTTAGTACCAGACCGACTCCGCAAGTTGTTAATAATTCTCCCTTATAAGCTGCTCCTTTTATATTCCCATATAAATTGAAATTAAAATTCACATTTATCCACATTTACACGCCAGAAAGTTGGGGGAGTTTTGTAAATTCTTTCCCTTTTCCTCAGAAATACCCAGCATGGACTATGCTGCTAAAAAGCTGCCGGACCGTTGGCAATCTCACGTTCCAATGTAATTCCTTCAACTAGAAAGGATTTGTTCTTACTTTTGATAAACATATAAGTAGAAGTCTGGTCTTTTCATTCCTGTCTCTTTTCCTGGAGGAGCAGGGGATCTCCCAGGGCTGTCTGTTCTTTTCCTCTGTGCTTTGCAGGTGGGGGAATCGCGCTCCAGACTCGGCTCCGCGGCCTCTGAAGAGCCAGCATTAAAGTCAGCATTTGACTGCGCTGAATTTTGCAGGATTTTCCCCCCCAACTCTGATATTGGTATCTTTTAAGTGAAGGGAGTAAATGAGGAATCTTCCTCTAAATTATTGACTGGGTGTCTAGTGAGGAGATGAATGAAAAATGTCTTTATCCCCGATAAAGGTTTAGGTGAATTGAGTTAATCTTGGGGCTTCTGCTTTCTGTGACTCTTTCCAGTATTGTTTAGGGTGAGCTAAGTGAGTGAGGAGGATTTGTATGGGGGAGAGGAAATACAGCCTAAATTTTCATGCTGGGGACATGAGAAGAGATTTTCCATGTTCCTAAATAATTTTTCTATGAAATCAGGATGGAGAAAGAGGAGGAGGGAGTAGAATTAAAAACCAAACGACTTGGCATTGCTTTGCTTTCCTCTTTCTGCTCTCTCAGCATTTTGCTGTAATAATTAAAGCATTTCAGGTTGAAAATTTGGGGGTGAGCACTTGGAGGAGAGCCCCAGTAAAAGAGAATTTCATCAGCAGGAGCTGAGAGCCCACAGAAAGTCCCGAAAGGTCCCACAGAGCCGGGGACATTTCTGGTCTGCATGGACCCAGCAGGAGCTGCTGGGAGAGGCTCTAAGCAGCTCTGCTCACTCCCAGGCTTATTTTTTGGACAGTCTGAACTTATTCCGGAGAAAAAAAAACAAAGGTAAGGGAAGATACATAAATAGTTGTGTATTTTTAGGAAAATTTGGGAAGGCAGGAAGACACCGTGACAGGTTTTGTTCTTCCAGTAATGTCTCTGTCCTTCATTTCAGCAAAAGAAGACTTTAAAAATCTGCTTTTCTGTGTATGTAAAATTCCTGTGATACAAATTTGATCACATTTGCAAGGATTAAAGGATTTGATGTGCAGAATGCATTCTCTTCCTAAGCATGACAAATGGAAGCAATTTACAGATGGCTTCTGAATATTTTCCTGAAATTATTTTCCTGTTCTGTTTCGCTTTGGCTTTTTGTTTTGTTTTGGGGTGGGTTTTTTGTGGTTCTTTTTTTTTCTTTTTCCTCTTTTGTGCCACTAGAGATCAGCGTATTTTTAGACATTTAAGCAATCATAATGTCAACATAGGGGCTTAAAAAGGATCCTGCATAACTATCGAGTAGCCAAATTACTCGTGACTGGCAAAACAAAACGAATAAAGTCAGGCCTGAAGGCATTGAGAAAGCAACTTTTTGCATCCAGCTTTCATATTCCCTTATTCCCTTGTTTTTTTCCGAGGCTTTGGGCATCTCTGCATTTCCATTATGTTAGTTTTATTTCCCCCCAAACCCTCCTTTGTACGGCACAAAAACGATTGTGTATTACAGGAGTTCTCCCTCTTAAACCTATTATTGGCTTAACGCATTCATAATTTTGAATACACATCTTTTACTCCAGGAACAGCGGCAGGATCTCCTCAAACTTCCAGGTGTTTATATTAAATTGAAATAAATATGGGTTTTTACATGTCCTCAATTTCTGGTTGTGTGAACCAGGCTTTTTTCACTTTTACAAACTGACTAAAGCTTTGTGTTTCATACCTGAGGACCCGGGAGAGTTGGGGATGCGTTGCCTACCTTTGAATGAAGTTCTCTCTCCTCTAACACACCTTTTCTGACTCCACTGGTCACTCTTCAAGGTCATCAATGCTGGGAAATTGTCGCTCAAAGAAGAGTTGATTATTTTCCCCCTTTTTCTCCTTGGTTTTGGTCCCACCTGGGCTCCGGCAGCAATTCCCACACATCTGGGTTTTACAGATTTCAGCCACGCCGTGTCCCTGTCCCAGGCTTTTACAGGGGGGATGAATAAAATGTGATAAATGAGCGTTTGCACAGTGCAATAATTGTGTTTTTCTTTGGAGGCCTCGTGCTGGGTTTGGGCAGGACGTTCCCGACAAGCCGGGTTTGTCAGCACATCCTAAACTGGGCTTTGTGATTAAAAACAACAGCACCAGCAGTAGGGCTTGGAGTTTCTGCTGCTGGGAGAGAGTTTTGAGATGAAATGAATAGATTTCATATAAAATTTCAAAGTTAGTTATAACTTCTTCAATTAATTTTTTTTTTTTCTCTTAAAAGCATCCAGATCTCAAGACCAAAGCTTGGATATCTTTTTAATCATGGTCAGACTTTCCTCTAATGTCCACAGTCCTAATTTGCTGGGAACTTTAAGTAGCAGAAGCTCCATTCATTTGATTTAGGATTTCTATCAAGGAGAATAAGATCCAAACCATAATTCCACAGGTCCCCTGCAAATAAGCCTTTGGAGTTGTGGAGATCATTGATAAAAAACAAAGGGAGGAAATTTATTAACAAATAAAAAAATCTTAATATTTAGATATGTAGAAGAATCTTTATGCATTCTACTTTTATAACTAATTGAAGAAGTTAATTCCAAATCAAGGATGCACAATGATGGATAAAAGAGTTTCCTATGATAACAGGAATTCATGTAAATGTAATCACTGGAAGTTGTTTCAACTCCATATAAAAGGAAATGGAAATAAAATATTGATTGTCTAATGGTAACCAAAAAAAGAATAAAACAGAAAGAGGAGGGAGAGTGAGTCCAAGGGGTTTTGCAAAGATACTTTTGCTCAACTTTTGGTGTAATTAGAGAAACTTCTTGCAGCGTGGGGAAAAGCTGTGTGTCCGAGTGAGCAGAACTTGGTGGTACCAAATTCCAAATCCCACCTCAGGAGGAGGGACCCATCAGGATTGAGTGGGAGAGTGGGGGGAAAAGGGTGATGGAAAGCTTTGGAAAACATCTCTTCAGCAGCAGGACAGTTGCTTGTCCCTCTGGCTTGTCTGTAGCTGAATTTTCTGTGACAGAAGGGAAAAAACCACCACCCTTCATTAGCCTTGTAAATCCTGGCCTAGAAAGCCTCGGGGAGCTTGCTCCCAAGAAAAAGAATCCCTTGCACAATAACTGCACATTTTCAATCAGTCCTCTTGATCCCTGGCTTTTGCTTATTCCCAAGAATCTGCCAAGTCTGTTGAACTTCCTCGGAGTGACCCTCCCATTTAATTCATGGGCCATTTTGTATTTACAGAGAGGTCAATAAAAGCTTTCCAGAGCTCCAAACCTCCCTGTAATGGTTGTCCTGAGCAATCCAGCCTGAAGAGCCCCAACAGGAAATTGGTAAAGCAGCAGCCAATTTCCTTTTGCTTTTTTACTGCCTTTTGGTCTTCCTGCTCTGTTCATATCCCCACTGCTGAATTATTCTAGAACTGGTGGGATGTTTCCAGGCCCACATATGGAGGAGCGCTCATATCATTCCCAGAATTTTATGTCAGATTAATCAAACATCGGATTTATTTAATTAATAATAGATGCGAGGTTAAAGCACAAGAGCAACGATGAAATTTGGTTTCTGCTCTGATTTTGTTAGTGGGACTTTGGACCAATTATTATACAGATCTTTCGTTCCTCTGGCTTAAAATTTGGGCAATGCCTACGGATTTTCCAGGCTGAGGTTGAGGAGCTTTGAAACCTTTGGGCATGGGGAGCAATGCAATGGGGTGATTCACCCTGAACTTCTGCCATCTGCTCCCATTTCTAAACATGGAAAAAAATATCTGTTTTTGGGAAGAGTGAGGCCATGGCATTTTGAAATATTTTAGTTAATAAACTCACTTCACAAAGGCTGCAGCCAGGCTGGCAGTAACTCACTGGAGCAGCTCTGCAGAGTGAATTGTTGACACTGAGTACCAGATGTCCCCAATAAATGCATTTCCAGGTTGTTCCCTTCAGATGATGGCGAGCCTGGTCCTGCTGCCTGTGGCCCCTGGAACACAAATTCCAGCTTGGTCTCACCCCAAAGAGATGCAGCTCCACAGCAGCTGAGTGAGGCTGACCCCGTCAGGGAGATGGGGACACCTGGGACATGGCCTTCAAAAGCCACTCCCAAGCCCACCTCCATGGATGCACTGAGGGACTTCCCAGCCTCCTCTCCCACTCTCCCAGGAGAGCACTGAGTGCTAATTTGGATGCCTGGGCTGCCTGGCAGTGCCTGGGGAGTGTTCAGCATCTTGGAAAGCCCTGGCTGTCCATGACAGCAAAGGTCCTGAGTGCCCAAACTAATCAATGCTGATGTTGGAGGCACCTAATCCTGCACCTCCCCGAGCCTCCCTCTGGACTCACAGCCTCAGACCTTTGTTTGAGATCGACAATTCCATGCAATCTTCTCCCAAAATAGGCAGAACAGAGGAAGGTGTGCAAAGAACAGCTGGATATGGCATTCAGTGCTCTGGTCTAGTTGACAACGTGGTGATCAGTCCTGGGTTGGACAGACTCAATCATCCCAGAGGTCTTTTCCAGTTGATTCTGGGATTCTGGGAAGGAAAAATGAGCAGGGGGTGGTGGCTGTGTGCTCTCTGCTGTGATAGCAACAATCACAGCACAAAGTTTTGGTCTCTGTTCTTGTAATTTTTCTGTATTTTCTCCTATAGCTACTTAATGCAAAATAAATAAGGAAGTCCTTGAGCTTGGTCAGGGTCTCCTTTGCTTCAAAGAAGTCTCCTAATTCCCTGTTTCCCAGTATACCTGGTCAGAAGGATGTCCTTTTTTTTCCCTTAAAGGTAGAATATTGCCAGCACAAGGAATATGCTTTTATCCCAAATAGATGAAAAAAATTGCTTGGAAAGTTAGAGAGGAATTAAACTATCTTTCCCTGGCTGGTGCAAACCCTTTTAAACCTGAGCCTTTTGTGGACCATGGATGGATGTTCTGGCTGTGTTTGGGAAGTACAAACCTCCCATTCTTATTTTCCATCTGCCTGTGTGAGGTACAACCACAGGATGGGGACTTCTACTCTTGATAAGATGTAGAAACTTATTGTGGGTGCAAAGATGATTGAAATGACCAAACCTATGAATTTAGGAGTTGAACACCCCAAGATTTCTTCATGATTTAGCAACTGAATGGGAATTTCGAAGTCTAAGATTTAGACTTGGTCACTCCACACATCCCAATTTCTGCACCTGTGTCCACGTTTTGTCCTGTTGCTCTAAATGATGTCCTTGCTGCTGCTCAAGGCATGGACATCATTGTAAATCCTGCTGTAAAGGTGTTGCACTGCTGGACACGAAAGAAACACGCAGACTTTTCAGTAGTAGCTTAGGACTACTCAGGCAGGACCAGAAAAAGGGCCTGCCTTTCTTTATTTTCTCTTTTTTATATCTTTCTTAAGACAATCGTGGATTGGTCAATGAGGTTACCACCTCTATAATTTTACAGGATGATGACATAGTCTATCATCTTTCTCTGCCTTAGGAGAAAGGAATGAAGACAATTCAGAAGTTCAAAACAATCTAGGCTGGTTATAAAAACAAGGACTGTGTTTATAGAAAATGCATGAGAACTTCTACTACAGAAGTAAAAACATAGAACACTGCAAAAATCAGGGTGACATAAAGGAGGTGCTGTGTCAACAACTTTTCCTTAGCCACAGGACACTGTCTTCTCACTGTTCCCAGGTCCTTTTGTCTTTAGCCTGACACATTTTCCATTCATTTTGTGAGAATCAAAAAATACTCTGAATTGAGATCATTACAGAAAAAAAAAATACGGTGGAGCAATTCCATTTCTATTAATTTTGCTTCACGCACAAATAAAATTCAGGGTCATGCCTGAAGTTTTCCTGCAGCACTCAAGGCCTTTGGTCCTTTGGTTCTGACTTTTGAAGCCTCAGAAGAAAACACGAATGGGAATAATCACAGCTGTGACTCCCAGAATTTATTCACTTATGGAAAGAAAGAAGCACAACGAAGCCTCTCACGTGGAGGAGGCTGCAGCCACAAAGTCTAAAAGGATTGGGTTACCTGTCTTGTCTCGTGTTTTCTTTTGTGCTAGTTATGTATTGCTTCAAAGGTACAAAAATAACAGCTCTCATGTCTGAAATATTTTCCTTAGTTTTGCCTCTTGGTCATAAAAAGTAATCTGATCTTTCTTTCTTGTGAGGTTTCTTGTAGGTTTTCGCTCTTCTTTGTGTCTTCAGCCTTGAGTTTAATTTTTGTCAGTTAACCTCCTGCCTCAAACACAGATTTTCTCTTCAGGCTACCACTTTGATTCTTCTCGTCAATCCCAAACTTAGCAAAACTATGGATGTGCATATTATTTTTTTCATAATTATCAAGTTTATTCTCTCTTTTTTTTTTCTTTTTTTTTTTTTTTCTCTCTTTACCCCTTCAGGATCTTTCTGGCAAGGATTTCACTCTCCTGGGTTTCAAAGCTGCAAGAATTACAATTCACTGCGAGTTCAAGCCTTTGTTTAAGACAATGTCCTCAGGGTTATGGGGTATGTTAAATGGCAGAAGAAAAACTCCTGTTCTGGGTCTCCTGTTTGGCTGTTTTGTGTCAGGTGGGTTGTGGAATTTCTACTCCTGTCCCACTTTGACACTCAGTGACTTCTGCAACCAGGGGGGATTTGGGTGGGATTTCCCCTTGGCTTTGGCCATGGTGAAGCATCAGGGCCTCCCATGTGTTCTAAAACTCTTAAGATTATCATCACTCCTTTATTTATTCCTTTTTAAGGAGAAGGCTGGAGCATGGCCCAGCCCATTCTAATCCTGGCCCTGAATGAGGTTGATCCCTGTGAAAAGGAATGTGGGGGACACCCCACAGCTCTGGTTCTTGGCATTGCACATGTCGATTTTAGTGGTCTTTATTGATGCTACAAAGAGAATTTTTTCTTTTTTTTTTTTTGCCTTTTTTTTTCTCCCTTGTAGCTGAAAGAGTTTGTAGTAACAATTGTTGATAACTGGAAAGAAGAACAATCTCTACCAAGGTGGCAGCTTGCTTAGCTCATGGATTGCCAGGGGACCATACCAAGGGATTTTAATTTTTTAGGACCACGCACATCTCCTGCATCAGCATGGGACACTTTGTGCAGGAGGGGTTGAGCTGAGCCTGGCAGTGGTGTTCCCTCAGATGTGACACCCCAGCTCCCAGGATTCCTGCTCAGGGAGCCCCTGGTGCTGCCTCACTGCTGGCACAGGAATTAGGATGAAGTGAGCAGCACATCCTGGCTTTCCAGGCTGGATGAGCCTTTCCCATTCCATTTTAAGGAAAGATTCTGACAGGGTATTTTCTCCCTTCACGAAAAATGTCAACATTCATGAAACAGGAGCAAACTGTTTCAATTTTTTATAGACTGAAAAGATTAAGCTTTGGCCAGCTCCAGCCAAAATTTCCCTGGTTCCCCATAAGAAAATGAACTGGAGTGGAGAAGCGTGGTTGTCCCCGGTGCTGCAGGGAGAAGCCATCACTGTCCCCTGCAGTCCAACCCTGTCACTTCAGCATGCATGGCAATCTAAGGTGGATCTTCACAGGTCGGTATTTCCACGACCTCTGCTGTTCTTTCCCTCCTTTGCTGGTTTGTTTTGTTACCTGGATACAGCTCTGAGGCTGGTGGCACTTGGAAAAATTATTGCTGGTGCAGGCTCCAATTGCAGCTCTGATGAAGGAGATGAGATAAAGCTCTGTCCTCATCTGAGCATCTCCAGCACAATAAGGGCTGATAAAGAAATGCAAAGAGCATTGAAAAACACCATTTATCCCCATTTTCAGTGGTGGTGAGCACTCCAAATGGATCCTTGAACAGCTGAACTTTTGCACAGTTGATGCTGTTGGGACATCAGCAGGCTGTAGTCACTCTGTTCCCTTCTGTCCCTGAATCCCTAATAAAAAGGAACACCCAGATTTAGGTTGGAATTTGTTTTAATCAAATACTTGTGTCTTATAGCAGGGATTTAAAATAATCACCATCCAGTGTTAAGGGACACGACATGGCATCCTGGAAAACATTCCCAACTTCTTTGGAATGTGATCACCTAGGAGTTCATTTTCTGCAAGGTCTTAAAAACACAGCCATGTAGTAAAAAACTTTATTTCATTGTCTGGCTACTCCTCCAAGTCCCTTCCTTCCTGGAATGTTTATTAAATTTCGTTTAATGCTGTCTGTAAATATATATATATACACAGGAATATGTACAGATATTGCTCTCTTACCTCAGAAAGCTGGGTGGGCTGCCAATAGCAGCCTCGATTTTAGGGAATTGGTCCTGATGCTGGAATTTTGCTGTGTGCTAAGATGTGACAGAACAAGTTTGCTCTTCCTGTGGGTGGTTTCCCTCCCTGCTGCTGCCACTGAATCGCAGCTGTACCTTGTGCTGATCAAAATGCACTGAATCCGTCTTCTTTTTCCTTTTCCCATTATTTTTGGTGGGTTTTTTTTTCCTACCAAGAGCACACAATATTGACTTGAGGATTCCAACACAGCTGCCTGGCAGTGTTAATCAATGCTCTCTGCTTGCTCACATTGTACTGCCAGCGTTAGATCATGGTGACAAGAGCAGAACAAGCTCGCTGCAGCCTTGGAGTAAATGATCACTCTGCCCGTCACTGGGAGCTGCCTTTGGAGCAGATATTGCTTCCTGCATGGTAGAAATAAAACAAAAACTGCTGCTTCTTCTCTTCTCTTCTCTTCTCTTCTTCTCTTCTCTTCTCTTCTCTTCTCTTCTCTCTTCTCTTCTCTTCTCTTCTCTTCTCTTCTCTTCTCTTCTCTTCTCTTCTCTTCTCTTCTC
>VZTZ01035695.1:166659-224714 GCA_013400955.1 Drymodes brunneopygia | reverse complement strand
TTCCCTTTTCCCTTTTCCCTTCCCTTCCCCTCCCCTCAAATCAACTCTCCACTATTTCCCCCTTCTTCCTGGTGGTTCTGTAAGATCCTCGCTTGTTACATCTCAAAATTGAATAAAACCCTCCTTTGTGCTGACAACTTCATTGTACTCAGCATTCAAAATATCAAAGGCTGAATGCTAAATGTTCCTAATGCAAAGTGTCAAGAGTGCAGTCTGGGATAATAGAATACATGTCTTGCAAACTTGCACTTTAATATGGCAAACTACTTGGTCAGCAAGCAAATTAATTCATTTATGATTCGATATTATTGCCAGCAGTGGGTCAGCTTGTGCAGGCAGCTCAGTTGGATTTTGCTGCTGCTGCTCAGTGTCTTCTCTATTGTAGATGCCTCCCAGAAAATGAATATTTGGCATCAGTTTAAGGGTTTAATTTCAGTGATTTCCCTTCTATATATCACTTTACCTTGTTTTTTAATATTTTTCTGGGTGCATCTCCACTCCATTTTCTGCAATTATCTGGTTATCCTTTGGAAATTCCAGTTGTTGTGCTGCATGAATTGATTGTGCAGATGTTTAAAACACAAACAGATGAACCCAGTGAAATGTTGTCAGCGGTGTGTTGTCTCCCACAGTTCCACAAAGAAACTTGAACATATTTTCTGGCAGAGCTGCTCATTTTCCCAGGGCGGATATTTGCAATCCTACCTCTGTAGTTTGTGAATATCGAAATGAATGGTAAATATTAACCTCTGAGAGCTGGAATAATGTGAAAAATTACAAAAGTAAATGTTAGCAGAAATATCTGTTACACAGGCAGAGAGAGAGACAGCACTGAAAGGATTTATGTTATTTTTTGAGTCTTGGCTCGTACGTGAAAGTTGTGAATCTTTCTATTGAAAGGAAAGGAAGGTCCAATTTTTCAAAAGCAGCCTTGAAGGTTTGTTTTTCAGAGTTCAGTGACCTGATGGAAAGAACAGCTCTCTGTAAAAATAATTATGGAAGAAGGGAAAAAAGAAAAAGAAAATACTTGACATACTGTAAAAGTTACAACTGCAAACAGATTTTCATTCTCTTGTACAAAAAAAATCCCCAACAAAACAACTCAACCCCAAAACCAAATGGTGAACAAATTTTATTGTTCTCTTTCTTACAGGAAAAAAACTTGGTGACCCTTTTGAGTGTGTCCTCCTTGATTGATACTCCTTATGAGGAGCACACACATCTGTAACTTATTTTTTCATCTCTCAGTGATGTCTCAGGGATGGGTGTATTGAGGGCCTGAGTGATGCCAGAATGGGGTCAAACAATCATTGCTAAAATAAACTCATGTATGTGAAATAATTTGAAAGTATTTACAGAAGAGCTTTTAAAGCAGAGATGCAACACTGATTTTTTGGAGATGGATTTTGGGCGTGGTGTGCATCTGATTAGGATATTTCTCAGAGAAACACCTGTTCCATCACTGCTCTGCTTTTAGGAGGTTTTCAACAAAAAAATGGATGGTGAAATAGAAGTGACAAAAGATCTTCTGGTCCCTTACGTTTCAGTTGGGGTTCTTCCCATTGCCAAAGCCAGCCCTGCTCCTTTGCTGCATCCACGGGCACGAAGCACCTCAGCCCTCAGCACATTTCCAGCCTCGAGCTGGCTTAGCTGAGCTGCTGCAGCAAAAAAAGTTGGAGATGAACTTGTAGCCCGTGACAGAATGTCATCTCCACCCCTGCCTGCTCCTTCTTACGGGCAGCCTGGTGGTCTTCCTGCCACAGCCATCTCCATGTCATCCGTTTCCTTTGTCCCATCCCAGAAGTAGCATCAGCAGAAATACCCTGGAAGATCACACTGGGCTGGAAGCCAAAGCAGATTTATGTCTTTGGGGTTTTTTTTTTTTCCCCTTTGTGAGCTGCCTTTGATTTAAAGAGCAGCTTTTTATCACGGCTGAGGTGTTGATCTAGGGACCAGGGTTGGCAGAGGGCTCCTGCTGACTGGCCCCTGGCAGGACATTTGGCCCAAACTCTTCTCGTGTGCTGGGTTCCTGCCTGTTTAAAATCCATTTGCTGCTCTCTTCTCCTTGGAAATTGCCACTGAGGGAGGTTTTGGGCTGGTTTATTTTCTCATCGATGGTGATTTACAACTTCTCGTGGGTGAACCTTTTCTGACAGGAGGTGATGTAGGAGGGCAGTGGGGTAGAGATGCCCCCCACATTCAGGGGTGATCAGGACAAACCCTATAACAGCCAGTAGTCATCTTAGGGTTCAATTGATTAATATTGGTTTGCTGAGTGCTAATCACATCACCAGCTAATTTGCATTTGGAGAATAATTTCACATTCCACTGGGTTGGGGCTAAAGTTATTGCACCCGAGCCAAGCTTAACTCTAACTTTTTCCTGAAGTGTTTTTATCAAGGCAGATTTGTTCAGGTGCCACCAGAGTGAAAGCACCGAGCAGCAACCAGAGTTTGTCACCAGCTCCTCCACATCCGCGAGCGTTCCTCTGCCTGCTGTCCCCAGCCTTTGCTGCCGCTGTTGTTGTTTTGTCATTAACATGAATCGCGTCTTTAGATGCGCATTCCGTGTTCAATATTAATGATTCCAGTTTGTAGATTGACTTTCCCTCTTTGCTGGTGGCTGCGGGGTGCTCAGGGGCGCGTCCTTCCCCAGCAGCCAGCGAGGCAGAAGGAGGGAAGTGCATTAGGAGCCCCCCGAGGGGGAGGCACAGCACTTAAAGGACAGAGATGCTCTTTGGGGGTGGTTGGTGGGGAAGCGGGGCTGTCCGGGGGGGGTTTGGGCTGCATTAGGGGCAGTGGTTCCCGTGCTGCCCGGCATGTCCTTCCTCCCCACGGAGCATCCCAGGGCTGCCAGGGCAGGTTCGTCATTAATCAGGAAGGAAAACTTCCCAGGGAAGTGGAGTCGAGGGTGGGACGACCCTGGAAGGCCCTGCTGATCCATCAGGATGGGAAAAGCTTGTCTGTTCTGCCACTGGGCTGGAGAGGTGTAGGCTCTGCGTGGATCCAAGGGATGGTGAGTTCCTGTGGTTTTGTAGGTAATTGGGCGATACATCCTGTCAGGAAAAACCCACAAGTTTTCAGGTGCTTCTCACCTACTCCACCTCCCCATCAAACCAACCTCCACCTAGAGGGAAAGTCACAGAGTGACTTTAACTCATTTAGTTGTCACTTGGCTGAATGACAACTCATTTAGTTGTCAGCACAGACTAACACGAGATGTCAGAGTTGCTCTTCAGACAACAGAGACGTTGGATTGTTGTCTTTTAGATACTTACACCCTGATTAAATCCATAATAAACCATTATTCCTGATTTTTGCTTCGGCTGTTATTTCATTTGGGATTTTTTTCCTCAGGTGTGTGCTGGGTTCTCCTTCCCTTGGGATGCAGAGGACACGTGTGGGGTCTCTGCCCCCACTGCCAGGAATCTTCAACCCTCTCTCCCATCCCACACCCTGCAAAGAAGGTGCTGGAAGAGCCACTGTTGACAGTGACTTCTAAAAACCGCAGGGAAAAGCCCAGAGTGGAGATGTCTATTAAACACAGTTCAAACAACACCGTGCCAGATCCGTTATGAATATTTTAAAATGGGTTCTCAAAATTAGGAATTGCCTAGTGAAGGCAGTCATTAGTGCAGGTTTCATTAGGGTAGCAAGTTATCAAGTTACGAACTAATTTAAATTATATCTATTGAAATATCCTTTTTACATAAAACAGGGGGCATCGGGCTTGTAAAATAGACTGGGGCTTAAATGTAAGCTAATAAATATCTAATAAGCTCCAGCACGTGTTTAAACTGATCTAACAGACAATATTCTGAACAAATATTGTACCGTGTAACCGGAGTGGCCTCGCACAGCCCTGGAAGCAGGTGTAGGGGAAAGTGTGGATTATTTTATCCACTTTTTCCAGCTCTTCCCATGCCCTGACCCCTCCTCGGTCCTGCTGCTCCTCTAAAAGCACATTTCCACCCCCAGCCTCTACCTGAGCCCAGCACCTGACTCTGTTTCCCCAACTAATTCATTAATGAGTCCTCGGCGTGCCTTCGGTGCCTCATATCCATTATCCTCATTTAATAGTTTAGCCTAAGGATGTCTTTCAATATAAATAATCTTCCACAACGCTTGGAGAGCACAGTTGTGTTTCCTTTTATAGCAAATGGAAATGATCTCAAAGCTTCTGACCAGGTTTTGAATCGTGGAGCAGATACAGAGCAGGTACAGAACCTGCCCAATTTTTTTTAGGTGGGGGATATTTTATCCCACCAGTTCTGCATCTCCCACACAGACAGAAATTCATCCAACATCTGTTCAAGTCATTTTCTCCCTCTGACTTTTAGCTGGCCACGTAGACTTTTAAACCACCCTTTCTGCCTTAAATGTAGTTTTAAATTGCACCTAATATTTGGTAGGTAATTCTTTAAAGCTGTTAGCACCTATTCACGGTGTAAGTAGGGGGATTTTTCTTTTTCATGTGTGCCTTCTGGGATGTTAAAGGATCCAAGACTGGGGATGCAATCTCAATCCAGAACTGATCTCTGCAGTTTCCTGCAAGGGTGAAATGGGAAAAGTAAAATATTACCTTATTAAAAATTGCTCAAAACACATCTTCCTTGTTAAATATGCAGAGCTATTCAAAAATATTACCTTTCTGGGAATAGTAACAATACTCTGATTGCCTGAGTTACTATTTCCAGGACTTGGTTTGCTGCTAAGGAAAAATTAGGACTCCAGGTGAACAAATGACTTCCTGAATTTTCTGAGGATCAAAAAATGAATATCCCAAACTCTGGAGGGGTGAGAGGCTCGTGTCAGTAAATGTGAAGGCAGGAGTCACTCGGATTTGGCCACGTAATTAAAAGAAGCAGGGGATAAAGTTAGTAAACACACTGTCTTAGCAGTTAGAAAAGCCCAGGGCTAGGAGAAAATTAAAGCACTATAAAATTGAAGAGTTTGTACTCTCATTAAGATATTCCTGTAAGGAATATCTTAATATCCCCAGCACCAAGGAGGAGAGGCTGAAAGCAGCATTCCTCACACCGGTATAACTTTGGCTCTCGTGCCCACAGTATTTACAGTGCTACAGACTTCTCCTTCACAAATTAAATTAATTTGGAACCACTTATAGGAAAAGTCCGTCCATGTCTGAACCTCTTCCAGGCTGCTTTTGCAAACTGCATTTTCTATATATAAATCATCCTACGATTCTCTCAGTGAAATTAATTCCACACACTGTGTCTGCTAATGAGAGTCCACCCAATATTTTGCTATTGCAGACACTCATTAGCTGCCTTTAATTTACAGGAAGCAATCAGCATCTGCCGAGCAGAGAGTGTACAAGAGATGTCTTTAGCATTTATTGGATCTAAATGTTTGCAATGCCTCCTCACCTCCGAAGCAGTCCCACGCAGCAGGTATTTTAGGATTAAGCTTCCTGGAGAACTGTTGCCTTCTTCAGGAATGCTCTAGCCCCTAAACCAAATATGAGCTAAATGACTGAAGAATATCGTGTAAATCATTTACCTCTTCCTGCTGCTAGTTTTCAGTGGGTAGTGTTTACTCCGTTCCCAACGTGACGGCAAAGTTAAATTTTCATTTTGCTGGAAAAGAGCGAAATACGGCGGAGCCTTTCTGCTTGTTACTGCCTAATGTGGAAGGAGCAGGTTCTCAATCCCATGGATCACAGATGTCCTGTCAGGGCTCATATACACTGAGTGAAGTATTTGCATCCCCGAGCCTGCTGATAGACTGAGCATGTTTGTCTACAAAGTGCTTTTAAATGAACTAATACATGATTCATGCGGGCTCCATTGAGCAGAACACCAATCTGTCTGGACACACTTTGCTGTAGGCTTGACAAAAGCAACATTTCTCTAGGTGAGACAGGTACAGCCATGCCCTGGGAAAGCAGCAGTGCCCGTGGCCTGGCACATCTGAACCCAGCACGGGGTCACTCCGAGCCTGGGTTGGAGGTTGTGTTTGGGATATTCTTCCTCCTGTCTCTCTCTGGGTGCTCGTGACACCGGCGCTGCACAATCTGTATCTGCTCAGTCATGCTTGAGCAGGAGAGGAGAGTGCACCACCTTTATTATTTATACAGGGATACAATAAGATTCCTTGCAGTGGAGGAGGGAGGAAAAAAAAATTGATCCCAAGTATACTGTTTCCTATTGAACTAAATAGATTTTTAATCGAGTCTCTGCTCCTTTGGGTAATTGACTTAACGGTGCGGGCAAATTAATTTCAGATAAACTATAGCTGGGATTTTCCAAGGAGCACAAGGGTGCTGGGGAGTCAGCTCCAGTGCAGTGAGAGCAGGGCAAATATCTTAATTCCTCTGGCTTTCCAGGCACATTGCAACCCAAATGTTCAGACCCCGAGCTGAATCCGGCAGCTTTTACGCCAGCAAAACTCCCGCTGAAGTCGGTCAAAAAACTGACTGGGAAAAGACAGCAGAAAATGGCTCCAAAAAATTCCCCAGTGCTCCTGAGTGTGTTATACACACATAACCTCCTCCCTGCATTTAACAACCTCATCTGAATGTCGCTCTTTGCAAGGCATTGTTGTGGCTTTCTGTGATGTTTGGCACCAGCCCCTCGTTCGGGATCTTATCAGCTCAGAAAAGCCTCTGGAACAAGTTTATTTTCCGGTGACCCAACCAGAAACCTGCTCCAGTGGTGACAGAGCAGGGAGCAAAATCAGCATCGCTCTGCAGCTTCAAAACATCCCCTTTCCTCTCTAGTAAAGCTCCTTCGAGAAAGTCTGTAAATAAAAAAAAAAAATAAAAAAAAAAAGCAGGGAATTTGGAGCATTCTGAGTTCTATTTAAGTAAAAAGCAGGCAAGGAAAAATATGCGCCCCATGATTTGTAGCTGAAGGGTTCTCGGGGCATTGCTCCTGCTCGGTTTTCCCAAATCCAGAGCCCCAGAGAGACAAGGAAAGCTGCATTCCCTTGTCCAGGCTGGCAGCAAAGCAAAGGCCAGAGGAGGAGCCCGAGGGCTGCATTTTCAGCCCTGATGGCTTTTGTCTTGTTGAGACAGGCAACTTTAGACATTTTACCTCCCTCCAATGTCAAACCTGTGAAATCCTAAATCTTTTACGTCGCACTCTGTACCTATAGCAACACACAGAGCAAAACTCCTTCCAGTATTTCGTAAGGAAATGAAAAATATACAATTTAAGAATTAGTAGCTGCTTTCCATGGCTGAAAAACTGTATTCTGCAGACTGGAAACAATAAAAATACTGCTGTTATTATTAAAGAAAATTTACTGTATGGAAAGGTTGTGTTTTACATATTTTGGTGCCTTAGTCATCTAACTTCAGTAATTAAAGAGAAAATCAACTGAACTATAATTAAAATGAAATTATTCCTCTGTTGCCAGTTGCAACTGTCATGAAATCAAGGAATGTGACAAATTACACTCTGTGTTATTTACATGTTCTGAAAGAAAGGATAAATATGTGCCTATTTAACTTTTCTCCCAAACAAATCTTAACAAAAATATTTGTAGTATTTTTCCTCTTTGCAGCTGTTTGCAGAGTTGATGATTTGAGATTTGTCATATTTTTTCTGTTATTCTGTAATATCCTGTTAACCTGGCTGCTCTTATTGGCATATCCTGAGTTACCATCCAAAATTTTATCATTTATCATCAAAATTACCATCCAAAACTCTGGTTGGATGTGGTTTGGCTGCTGGCTGGAAAGGGTTGAAATGGTGCTGAGCTTTGATGGCACCGTGGTCAGGGAAGCTTGGATTTGTGAAAATTAAAGGGACAAACTGGATGTAAAGAGAATAAATTAAAAGAAAAAAAATATACCATTCCCATCTGAAAAGCAAAAAATGCTGGTTTTTGGTTTTGTTTTTTTTTTTGTACTCCAAATAAAAACCTTTAATTAGAAGTTTATTAGCAATAGCAAATAATAGATTCACCAAGAGGAGTTTTCAAAGTTCATGGAAAAACCCGATACTTTTTCCAGGTTTCTCCAGCAATAAGGATGAAAGTCAGAGCAGATGAGGGAAACTCTTTTTCCTCTTTGCTGCTCCCCTTTTCCTTGTTTGGTGATTTGCCTGGCTGGATCACCTGGGATGCAGGAGCCAATCTCCTCAGCAGAGCTTCATGCCAACTCAAATATTTTCCCTTTTTTTTCACCTTAGAAGTGTATTAATATGATATTTAATAGTTTCTAGAAATTGTCATGTGGAAGGAGGGAGGGGTCACCCACAAAGGCTCTGGACTACTGCAGGGAATTCAGGATATGATGATGAATTTTTAAAATAAATATTGAACACATGATTTAGCTGGTTTTCCTTCCTTTTCTTTGCAAGTAATATGAAATTAAACACTATTTTAAAAGAACTTGCCTTTTTCCCCTGTTGCTTAGCTCATTGCCCTCAAAACTTTGAACTCGACTCAGCTGTTAATTATCCCACAGTGACAGATTCCTATTGCCTCTTCCTACTGGTTTGCTCCATTAATTTCTTTTCCAAAACACGGCACCTGCTGAACAACCCCACTCTCTGTTCCTGACCCCTCCAAAAACTCTCTTCTGGAGGTTGGACCAACTCCTTCTCCTGCCAAAAGGGGATGCTGGATAAATGTCCGGGATACATGAGGCTGGTGGGAGCTGAGCTGGGTCACTGGGAGTGAATTTGGGCTCTGCAAGAGTTCCTGACTGGGATTGGAGCTCCTTCCTGCTCCCACTTAACCCCGGTGTTATTCCAGAACAAGCCTATTGAAATTAGGGGAGTTATCCTGGCTTAGCACCAGTGTAATTGAGAGCAGAATCTGGCCCCGTGCTCTTGGCGTGACTACTTTTTTGGCAGATTTGGCCACTAATGCTCTCAGTGGGTTTCGAGCTTACATTTAATGGCATTACATTTATTTTAATATTTTTTTAAATAGCTAGTGTAAATTGATTCTCCTAAAAAGAAAAAAAAAATCCCTTTACCTACTCGTGTTCATTTGTATTTCAAATGGCCCATTACATTTTCACTAACAATCATTAGAGCTGTGTGAGCTTATTGAAGCTTGGGCTTGGACTGAAACTGTAAAAACTGCCAGGTCTGGATTTTTTTTTAATGCTGAAAATAGCACTAGAAAAGGGGTTTTTTTTTTGGTTATAATACATGACTAAGTAACCTGAAATATAGTTGAAATATAGTTAAGCTGTGCTGAAGAAATACACTGCGTTATTTTTTAGGTCCTCCAGTGGAAAATATGGGCACAGTTTGTATCAACTCTGATATTGATCAATATATTAATATTAAATCTTAGAGTCAGCCAGAGCCACTGGTTGTAATTTTAGTTTCAAGTCAAAGAAACCTGACAAGAAGTTGCTTCCTAACTTTGAGGAGCCGTGAGCACAGAGAGCAATTCGAGCATGATAAAGGGACAGAATCCTTACACGGATTTCCACTCACGCCTGGCGTTAATCCTAAATGTGGGACACTAAAAGAGGAACACACACCCCTGATGTCTGTGTCAGCTGCTCCTGAAGCAGGGTGGGGACACCAGCTGGGAATTGGGGGGTTTTTGGAGAGAAAATTAGGCAGTTTTTGGGAAGGAGATGGAGCACCAGGTGCTGGACCTGCTGAGCGTGGTGTCCCCACAGCGCTGGCCGCGGATGTCACCTGGGGCCTCTCTCCAGGGCTGGGGATGATGCATGGCTCCTTCAATCCTCAGGATACAGGATGATTTCCTGGGACCAGCTGCAGCTCCCCACTGCCCATCTGTCTGGGCAGAGGTTGGGGCATCCCAACCTTGTTTGCACACTGCTAATTGCACCTCTTCTAATTGTTGCCATTAATTCCGAGGAGTAAAGAACAGGTATTAACACAGATATTTAGCCTTGTGAGCCTGGCTCACGTCACAGCCACACGGTGCTGGAGTGGAGCCGCGCATGGAAATGTGTGCAGCAGTCTGCATTGGTAACCTGAAACAACTGAAAATATTGGTTTGAGATAGCTGAATATGGGGTCATACACCAGGGCACAGCTCTACAAGGCTGAGCAGCTCAGGCCAGGTGCAATTGTTGGCCTCTGAACAAGCTCCTGATCAGAAATGTAGTGAACAAACACTTGAAGAAACAGTTTTTTGACTTGTGCTGTTGACTGACTTAATTCTGCCAACCCCCACCAGTGCCCTTTTCCAGGACCTTTTCCAGCCTGTCTGCTTCTTTTTTTCCTTGCCTACAGGTTCATTTAAAGGATCTCTAATTATCCTTCTACTCTGCTTTTTAACTTCCCTTCACATGACACAACACAAAGAGAGTGTAGCAATCTGGGTAGATTTTGCTTGGTTTAATTTTTTTTTCCAAAGAATTGGTTCATTTTTTTTCCCAAAGAATTGCCTCATTTTTCTTTGCATTCAATTCCTCCACGTACCCATTTCTGGGCCAGCTCAAGTTGTTTTGAGTTGTGTCACTCCTGCTTGCATTTTCTCCTCCTATGCTGAGCCATTGGCAGGTCCCATCCTTTTACACGACTTCTTCCAGGTCATTGATACTGGGAGTGAAGAGTGCTGTCCTGACATTGATCTTGCTGTGCTCCACTAGGCACTAAGAACAAACAATATTAGGTTATAGCATCGATTTCATGGATTACAATTTTTTCCCAATCATGTTCTTGTTAAGCGCCTTGTAAAATACATCATGTCACATGTTCATCTCCTCGGCTTCATGGTGAAACAAACCCAGTGCTGACTATTGCCTTCAGACTGGGAAAACTCATCCTCCCCAGCACCTGGGAGTTATCAGCCTTTAACTTAACCTCAGCCGATGGCGTCCAGTGCAGTATTTTAAATTTTCATAATTTGCCAGCAACTGGACGAGCTGGCGACTGAAAATGGGTATCACGATCTAATAAAAACCTAATGAAACTTTCAAAGTCACTCTCAGGTGCTCTCGGGGGGGATGATTATGCAATCCCTGCCATGCAGGAGGAGCATCTCCCTCCAGCTGATGTGCAGGCAGAGCCAGGCAGGTCTGAATGGCTTTTCATGTCCTCACTTCTTTTTTTTGCATGAATTCCGGACCCTTTCGTCAGCCCCAGAAGTCACAACTGATACTTCTCAAAGTACCAGCGCTGTGGTTTGATGAGAGAGGAGATAATGTGGCCATGAGGCTTAGGATGTATAAACACACAGATAATTTCATTAAGTGCTCTTCCTAATTATTTTATATATTAATGCACTGCCGTCACTGCCTGCCAGATAATCTTTCACGTGGAGCGCAGAGCTGAAAAGACATCAAAGCAAATTTGGCTGCTTCCTTCAATGTACAGTTTAGGAGGGCCCATTTTCTCAAGGCAGAAGGATCCCTACATACAAATACAATGAAATAAAAATGGCTTCTGAACGTTGAAACAAGTGATATTTGCAAAACAACTGCTTTGAAAAATGTCCATTTCAAAATATAGTGGTTAAATCAAGCAGGAGACTCGTGTGCTTACTTGAGAAACAGCTCAGCCTGGTTTTGGTGCCACTTGGCAGAGAAGAGACACCCAGTGTTACAAATGTGGTGATATATTTTTTCTGCTAAAACTTAATCTTGGCATTCCCAAGAGTAAGGCTTTCTCACTGGAGTTTTTCACTGCTCTCAAGAATAACACAAATTCCAACATTTCTGGCTCTTCATAGATCTGATTATCTCCAAATTACGTGGTCTTGACCCCACCCATGTGAACCAATATATTGAGGTGAACAGTGGGTGTGTGGGCATAAAGATCTGTTTGTATCATCAAAGCTGGGTGTAATAATTCTTAATCTTATGTAAATTTGGGGTTCCTGTATTGAAACCAGCAGAACTGGAGTGTGGAGAGACAAAATATGGGCACCTGACTCTTCGTTCATCCAGGTTTATGATGTCCTGTGAAAAGCTGGGGCACAGAGCTGTGAAAACAGGACTGATTCTGAAACGAAAGCTGCAGAGACAAATACCTTTGTTATTCTTCCTCAACCTTCCCAATCCTCAGCAAAGTGTTTTAAAAAACATTTCAGTGACATGATGGATGCGAACCATTTAAAAGTTTTATCGAGCTTTACTGTAGTGCAAATCTTAAAAATACTATAGAAATTATATTAAGATTTTCAGTAAGGTTCCAAGCAGAATTATGAATAAATGTAAAATTGATTTCATATTGGAAATAGATGCCAGGAAGATTTTTTGCATATCGGGTAGAGCAATGAAATTACATTTATTGCTGTTTTGGTTTTTTCTTTTTTTTTTTTCAAAAAAGCACTTCAGCTCAGGTAATAATTGTACAGTCTATTATAATGATCCCAGGAGGTGCTTAACAGTACTGCAATTCTAAGTTTTACACTTTTATTTTTCATTTGAAGAAAAACTTGCCACAATAAAAGTGATACATTAACAGAACATCACTTCCTTTTTTTTTTATTATGCGTATTTAGATTATTTCCATGAAATTGCTTATCAAATCCCACAGGCCTTTAAAGATAACTGAACAGTTAACTCTGGGATACTGTGCAAGAATTTGTGATGGGACAGTGAGAAGATAAAGTGCTCTCTGAGATTCATATCTTCTGGTTTTGGCATTTAAGGGCTGAGTTTTCAAAGCTCTGCAAGGACAGAATGATCAGGGTCTTGTGGGGTATTCAAGACAACCAGATTGTCACATCAGGAATCAGATTCCCTGAGGGTCAAAAATTCCCATTAGTTTGTCTGTTCCTGCTTATAGGTGTTTGAGTACTTATAAAAATCTGATTGTGAGGTTTTTAAGTACTGTTGGGTTTCAGCAGATGGATCCACCAGAACTATATCTCCAGTTTTAGGGATATGAAGATTTGATTTCGCTCACTACTTAGATTTTTCTTCCTTAGAATCAGAGAACCATTCAAGCTGGAAAACACCTCTAAGACCATTGAGTCCAACTGTTCCCCAGCACTGCCAAGGCCACCACTGCCCCATGTCCCCAAGTGCCACCTCCCCAAAGCTTTTAAGCCCCTCCAGGGTTGGGGACTCCCCACTGCCTTGGGCAGCCTGTTCAAGTGCTTAATAACATTGACACATTGCAAAATAAGCCTTTATGCACAATATAATTTAGGATATTTCTACTACCTTTTCTCCAGTGATATAGCCAGGTTTTCCAGGTCTTCCAAGCATTTTTTCTGGATGGGTTCATGTTTCTGCCACCACTGGCCCATCACTCAGTTTATGATTTCCTGCTGTTGGTGGTCCTGCCAAGAGAAACAGAAGTGAGAAGTGTCATGTGCTGGGCCTCCAAACAAACTTGAGTGTCCCATGACTGGGGGCATGGAAAAAACCACATGCCTGGTGGATAAATTAATCAGAGAATCAATTTGGTTGGAAAAAACCTCCAAGACCATCAAGTCTGATCTTTGTTAATCCCCACTTTGTCACCAGCTGAGAGCATTGAGTGCCACGTCCAGTCATTTTTTGGATACCTCCAGAGATGGGGACTCCAAATCTCCCTGGGCAGCCCCTGCCAATGCCTGACCACCCTTTCCATGGAGAAATTCCTCCCATAGGAACGAGCCCAGACCGGGCCGACACAGTGAGAATTAGGCTGAGGGTGGCGTTGCCATCCTTGAATTGATCTTGCAGTGACTCGTGCTCCTCCTCTTGGGCCGTTCCCGGGAAGAGCTCGAGGCGAGGTGGCCACGAGCGCGGGGATGAAGCAGCAGCAGCAGCTCGTGGCAGTCACAGCACATTGGGCAATGTTCAGGGCTGTCAGCTCGGCTGCGCCCAGGACGAGCGAGCAGGACGTGAGTACAAGCACACATTAAAGATTCAGAGGGAGGAACGTTGCTCATCTGCTCCCGCAGTCGTAGCACCAAGCCCGAACACGCGTTGCCCCAAGACTCTCTCGCGGCGCTGGACTGTGGCGGCGAGCGGTGCCAGCTGAACTCATGCAGTAAAGAAGAGTGATTATACATCCTGTATGTAATCACGGAACATATGTTGGAGTGGCACACGAAATCTGGGCACACTTTGCCCATGTAGTAAAGACCAGGGAAATTATGAACAAGGCTACAGGAGGAGAACGACTTGCCAAATTTTCCCGAACCAAGCAGGAGGTTCCAGCGAGCTGGAACTCCACGCTGGATATTCTTGAGGGGGTTTTGGAACAGAAACCTGGATGTGTCTATAGCATGTTGGCAGTGCTCGTGATATAAAGAGCAGATGTCCTCACCTCCACCCACACGATTATGGCTGCCAGTTTTTCTAATATCTTCTGCCTGATGAACTGTCCAGTTGCAGGAATTTTGGGCAGGAAAATATAAATAGTATTTCTGAATTAGGGATGTTTTGCTCGATATGAACCTTTCAGAACTGGTCAAGGGAAAAAGGCAAAGCAGACCAAGACAAAACATGGTTTGTCTTGGTGGGGGGAAATTTAGATAAATAGATATTTCTAAAACGGAATTTTCTGAAAGTTTCCAACTATTGAAATTTAAGTAGATCAAAGAATAAGAAGAGAAATACCTGCTTAGAGATAAGAGAAAAAGCAACTTGAAAAGTATTACGAGTAAAGGGAATTACAGTCCAAGTTGTTTTCCAGATAGCAGTAGTAGAACAACAGTAAACAGCGCAATAAAGATGAGAGTGTTAAATAAATATTCTTGATTTATAATGCAGAAAAAATCAATTCGTGCAGGATGGTGAACAAACTTTTGATATGCAAACAAGCAAAATGTCCATAACAAATCAGGACAATGGGAAACAGTACTAATATAATTGAAAGTATGGGAGACAAGCTACTAATGCCAATTCCAGAAAAAATGCTGGCTTGGAAACCTGAGTATTCAATTAATGAAGTGCTGATGGGGGGAATCCCATGGCTGGTGGTTGGTGTGGTTGGTCATTGATCTGTGATGGGAATCAGCTCATGGTTATGAAATCACCAAGCTCCAGATTTTCTGGAATCAGCACTTCCCATCATTTGGGAGGGTTCTTGGCATGCTCCAGTTTCTTGTGTGGATCCAGAACCTGAAATAAAGCACAAAATTATGGATGACTGAGGTACCAATGGGCACGGATGGCAGGCATTGGAGCAAGAACTGAAGGACACCTGAACCCTCAAGGTGGAAGAGGAGCTGCCCCATGGGGATGGAGCAGCTGGAAAAGGGAGCAGTGGGACACAGACAGGGTGGTTACATGGAGCTCGTTATTCCACTTGGCTCCTGGGCACACCTGGCTGTTTAGGGATGACAGAGGCTGCTGTCCACAAAGGCTGTGCTTCAGGAGAGGAGGTTTCTGAGGGAAAACCAGGCTAATGATTAATGAACATACAGCTTATAGGAAAGGATTCCAGGGTTGGGTTTATTTAGCTTATCAAAGGGAAGGTTAAGGATGACTTGACCATGGCCTATACACACCCACATGATGAAGTGAACTTTAATAATGGGTACTTTCATCTATCAGACAAAGATATAACAAGGTCAGTGGCTGGAAATAAATTCAGAAGAGTAATTAAGGTACATGTTTTTTAATGTTGAGAGTGATGAACTGACACAAGACAGTACTAGGAAGCAAAGGGAGTTCTCTAATTTCAAAATTAGTTTTCAGAGGCGTTGTTTAGCGCAAAAAAATAATTTTCTAATTCAGCTTGCTGGGGGAAATTCAATGCTGAGCTGGAACTACCCGATCACAGTCAGTCCTTCTGGCTTTGCAATTTATAGATCTGGTAGTGTGAAAAAAGGACCTGCTGCCAGTACACCAGTGCTCGCAGCTCCGACTGGAAAAGCAGGAGCAGCTATTGTTTGTTACCAAAGCATATTTATAAATATGAAATAAGGCTGCACCCTGGCAGAAGTGCTGGCAGGAAGCTCAGTGTTTGTTCCCGGGATCTTCCTGGCAGATGTCGTGTCTGGAAGTTTGGGCAGTGAAAATGCATCCTCCCCTCTCTCCCTCTGCCTGCAAGGGCCATCCTGGGGCATGGACCCTTCCTCCCACCTTGTAAAACTCCCAGAATCCTGGGGGAGGGAAAGGAGTTTGCAACAGAAAACCTAAAATACCTTTCAGTGCATGAAGCAGATGGGTAGGTGGGTTTTATGTTGCTGATGGCCCTGGAAATTGTTGGGGAAGAAGAGTGAGCTCATGGCCATGGTGGATGTGACCCAGATGGAGACTTCTCTGGTGGGATGTCCCCAAGCATCCCCTGGGAAGGTTGGATGAATCAGAAAAGATAATGGAATTATTTAAGTAGGAAAATGCTTCTAATATCATCGAGTCCAAGCTTTAACCCAGCAGTGGCAGGAAATGGTGGGAGGAAGAAGGTGGCTGGAATATCACCTTGTCCCAGGTGGGGACGAGAGGTGAAGACCAGAGCATCTCTGCCTTCTGAGTGATCTCTCCACAGGCCACTCCAGAGCAGCCCAAATTGCAGCCCTGCATGGCCTCTTTTCAGCGCGTGACATTAGTCTGGTAATTTCCCTTCACTTTATTGGCTTGGCTTAATTAAACTTCAGTTATCACTTTCCTTCCAATTAAAGATTTATTTTTACTACTGGAATAAATAAAATGATGGGGGCACTGGGAGCAAATGGAAATGGCAACGGGGAAGTTCCTTCTCAATTACATTCCTTTGGTTAAATTTTGTGTTGGGGAAAACAAATCAAGCTGGGGGTCGGTTCTGGTTTGCAGCCAGTGGATTTCCAATAAATTAGATCTGATTATATTGTACAAGAAAGAGATGTGGATGGGAAGTTGTAAAAAAGAGAGGCTTCTGTTAAATCAAATAACTAAGATAACTTGGGAGTGAGATTTCTAAAAGCACAAGAAGTCTGCAACTTCCACCTCAAGTTTTTCAAGGCGCTCCAGTTCTCTCACAGCATAAAGCCTTTGTAAATGGCACCAATAAAAATCTTCCAATTTCCATCTATATTTTGATTACCTTACAGCGAGTACAGAATATCATAAACTCCCAGTTCTGTGATGAATTCAAATAAACAAACCGCTACCCTAATCCCCGAGCAGGCCTTCCCTGAACGAAACGGAGAATAATTTGGGGATATAAAGTCTCTTTGTGTTATTTGGAATTGCAGGTTGCATTAGCATCGTTTGGGTTTGCTGGTGCTCTATGTGTGATATTGGTTCCTGGTGAATAGCTTAAAACAACAGGCAATTGGTAAATAAAGCANAAAGAAAAAAAGAAAAGAAAGGAAATAGTTTCCTAGTCAAAAAATGTTTTTGCCCAGTGGAGTTGTGGTAATAAAGAGTGAAAAATGCAGGAGATAATTGTGAGCACTTTGCAGAAGCGCCCCCGTGGCGCTCGGCCCGGAGCGCGTCCGCTGCGTCCCGCGGGATCGGGGTGGGGGCTCAAACACGAGAGGAGCTGCAATCCCTCTCCTCCACATCCATCTGTGTCCTGAGCAGCGTTTAGAGATTCCCCAGGATTTCAGAGGACAACTGGAAATCATCTCTTTACCTTGCATTAGGCAGCCAAAGCCTGTAGGGGGAGATTTCTTATTACTCTTTACAGGAAGGCAAGCGGGAGAAGGCTTGGGAAGCTTATGGATATTATTTCTTGCTGGAGGTTTCCCTTCTTTAAAGGTTTTAAATTAGATGAAAAGACCAGATGCTACTGCAATATTAAATCTAAATAGATTTTTTATATATCTAGCACTTTATAAAGATATAATATTGAGTTCTCATCTAAATTAGTAGATATAATTGTTTGGCGGGGAAGGATTTGTGATTTCCAGTCTTTAAATACAGAAGTTGAAGGGAAGGAGACCTGAGACCCCTTTTTGCCCCTGGGTTGGCTGAAGCAGCAGCTGGTCCTTGGGTGTTGGGTTCTTGGAATTGCAGAGGCTGGTGGAATTCTGCTTTTTGGAGGGAGAAGGGAGGAAGATGAAGGGCAGGATTTTCCTGGGGTGCACCCTCATTCCTCACCCAGAGGTTTTGGTGAGGTTCCAGAGGGTGCTGGCACTGCATGAATGCCCAAGAGCTGGGTCTGACAGAGGCCAGCCAAGAGGATTTGGGGAAGAAAGGAGCAAAATGCAATATTTTGCAGGTTAGTTGGGTGGAAGGTGGTGGAGGCAGCTGGGATCTGCCTGATTTTGTGCTCCCTATGGAGGGGAACAGGGAGCTGCTCCTGATCTTGGGGTCTCACAGGGTCCTACCCACCCATGTCCCTGTCCCCAAGGACACAATTCCCGTCTGGATGAGCCAGAGCTGCCAGAGTCTGTGCTGGTGCTGCCGTGGCTCTCTCTCCTGTGCATAGCTCTGCTTTCATGTGTCACAGGAACACCCCATGCTCTCCATTTGTGCAGGATAACCTGACAAAGGAGGTGATTTTATAGCGTCTTTCAGTCAATCTTATCTCTAAAGTGACACCCAGTTACAGTGATTATTTTCAATTGCAAACCCAAGAAGAAAACACCACAGATCAGATCAGCAGCACACGGATTTATTTCCTCCCTTGTACCAATAATGTGTATTTTTCCACACGTGGCCTAAAGCCTTGAGTTTTCAGATACTTGTGGCCAAGTTTAACTTCACCTGTGTGACAATGGAATTAGAAACCCCTTTTTTTACCAGGAATCAGGAGTTAAATCCCAAACAGTCCCTTCACAGAGCTCCAGCCTCTGGTGTTTGTGTAGTGAGGGGGAGAGACTGGAAAGAAAACAGCATCTCTAAGAAATTTGCAATTTATTTTTTTTTTTAAGCAGTGAGGAGCAGCTTAGTTACACTGTCTGTACTTCATGGAACAAGAAACCAAACACTGTAAGTGGAAAGGCAAACAATTGCTTTGCTCATGAGAACTTTCAAAATAACACCTTTCAAAGCCAGAAATGCTGCTTTTAACCCACCAACATCCGCAGGCACCTCAGCCTCCTGTGCCAGCCTGAACTTCTGAACGCAGGAAATCCCAAGTTTTTCCATTTGATGGGGAAAAAATATCCAGATCCTTTAAAATGTGACCCTGTGTAATGTAACAGGCCAGTGAATTGTTTAGATTTAAATGACTTACATGTGGGTTTGTGCTGTAAAATTGCTTAGTGCCTGGTCCTGGATGAACCAGAGTGTTCTGGTGGCACTCCCGTGACACAGGATGCTGGAAAGCACAAAGTCCCTTGAGGAAAACACTGGGGTCCATGAGTTTTTCAGCTCTCAGCACAGGGAAAATGTGTGGTAAAGCTGGAGGTGCTCACCTGGAGAAGAGAAGGCTCCAGGGAGAGCTCAGAGTCCCTTGCAGGGCCTGAAGGGGCTCCAGGAGAGCTGGAGAGGGACTGGGGACAAGGGACGGAGGGACAGGACACAGGGAATGGCTTCCCACTGCCAGAGGGCAGAGATGGATTGGACATTGGAAAGGAATTCCTGGCTGGGAGGGTGGGGAGGGGCTGGGCTGGAATTCCCAGAGAATCTGTGGCAGCCTCTGGACCCCTGGCAGTGCCCAGGGTGAGGCTGGATGGGGCTTGGAGTAACCTGGGATAGGGGAAGGTGACACTGGATGGGCTTTAAAATCCCTTTCCAACCCAAACCACTCCATGATTCTGTGGCTGGTCCTCCACAGAGCTGGAATCGCTTTCTGTGCTTAGATAAAAAAAAATCCTGGAGATCTTTTGTCTCCTCCTGGGCACACCCAGCATTCCTCAGGGCCCTTCCTGCAGGCTCTCCCGGAGCTATTAAGGAGCTGCATCGACAGCAAGTGCATTGACCAAGTGGCTTCATCACGGCCATTCCAAGCTATTACCAACAATTCTTTAAGCAGGCTCCATCCAGTGGAGTTTGCTGTCAATTAAGGGGCTATTCCTCGGCATCCCAGCATGTCAAATAGCCATTGTCTGAGTTCAATAACCCTCTCTAATTAAGTATTTACTAGATTCCACTATTAAGCCACTATTAAGCATCTTAAAAACCTTTATTTATTATGTATTAATCAATAGTCCTTTCAGAGTATTGGATAAGTAAATGAAGTTATTACAGGTCCTTTTGGTTTAATACTTTTAGCGCAGCTGAAAAATAAGGAAATTTGCTCAAACAAATGGAGGCAATATGAAAAGTCCTGAAAATCCAAGTAAGAAACATAGGCTAAGAACTAAATCTATGCACCAATAGCCAACATTAATATTCCAGGTTATTACTGCTTCCCCCATGTTCCTTTCCTCGTGGTGGCAGAAACGAGGGGAATCTCTCACTCCTGAGACTCCAAATGAAGTTGGGGTTCCACTCCCTGCACCAGTTCCCATCCTCTTTCCCAATTTCTCCTCCAGCCCCACTCAGATCCGGATGAATAATAATTTCATCTCCACCAACATCACTTTGTTTGCCAATAATTTGATAAAGATTTCCCCACCATGGCAATATGTGAATATGTTTACATAAGGAAACAGCAGTGAATCCAGCAGCCTAATCGGAATCCACAAAGGAACTCTGAAGTGCTTACAATCCTCTGCTCCCTTTTGGATTTCTCCCAACACCTTCACTTAATGATCACAACCCGAAAACGCTCGCACTGAACCAAATGTCTTAGACTAATTATGTGTTAGTATCTGATAACATTTTGCCACAAAAATGTTTGTTTGAATGTATCTTATCAAAGTAATGTTTGTGCCCAGGATTAGCCACTGCTTGGCTAAAGATTTATGTAATCAGCTTATTTTAAGATTAATTCGTGAAAAAAAAAAAACCACCACAAATACCTATTACCACTTAATTTGTATAATAGATATTTACTATATTTTAACAGTGCAATTAAAAATTAATACGGACTGTAAAACCATAAGGTCATGTAAACACTCCACTATTTATTTGGTGAGTTCACTTATCTTTTATCCCGAGATGTGATTATGCAGCCCAGACCTTTCGGGTGTGCGGAACAGAGAAAGGTCAGCAGTGAGATGAGATGAATATTCTGAACTCTGTCCTGAGCAGACGTGGACACGGCCACCACTGGCTCTGCTCATTCATCACTCTGGGGCTGCAGAGGTGGCAGAGCTTCCTGAGCCTGGCAGGGGATTGATGGAGCCCAGGAGGGGACGCGTCCCTGGGGTGGGCAGCCAGAGCTACTGACAGAGCAGTCGGATAAAACTGTTGCCCCAGTCCTTTCTTTGGTTCAGGCTCTGCTCTCTGAGCAGCCTGAGCTTTGTTTAATGTGTTTGATCGCCGGGGTTTGGCCTTGGCTGGGAGGTTCAAATGCCGGCGGCTTCAAAGTCTCCCTGTCGGTTTTCTTTATGTGCGTTTGAGCTTCCTGAAAGCTTCTATCCTGGTGATATCCTTAATTAGATCTTCTTCTTTTTCTCATGTGTTTTTCCTCTGTCCACCCGTGTTCAGGCTTGCAGTCTGCCCATAAGCCTGATCTAAGGTGATCCACATAAAAGCAGATCTTCCCTCTAGGAAGGATTCTCGCCATCAGGGGATCATCCTGAGAGGGGCAGGAAGATGGGAAGGGCTGAAAACTCTTCTCTCTTCACTTTGGTCCCATTTCAGCTCCCCAAATCAATGGAAAAATTACCACTGGGACCCTGCCACCACCCAGTGTTTGATACCCAAACAGCTACACCCTCAAGGTCAGCAGAACTAAACCCCAATTTAGGAATAAACATATTCAACAGATTCTTAGTGGCTTTAACATGACAGTGGACTAGAAAAACCAAAGTATTAATTTTTCTTTCAATATTTCAATCATCAGTCTGAGGTTAAATCTAGAAGGGCAAAGATCTTCAGAGTAAAACACAATTTGTAAATGAGTTTCTTTGGTTTTGCTGATCTTCAAACAAATTTGTGTTTCCAGATCAATTTTAATCCAAACAAAAAATATTTCCTCTGTGGAAGGCTCCCAAATATCAAATCCAAGCTGGTTTAGAATTGCAGCTTCTCATCTGAGTTTCTGAACTCAAGAAATTAAATCCAGGAGAAAAACCTAAGGAATTCTTTCCTGCTGGCTTTATTAGCATTTCAGAAGCAGGTCCTAGGTCCTCTATGGGCACAGTCCATAGCATCATTTAATAATTCAGGCTTGGCTAGCAAAGCATGGATGTGTCATAGCTGAAAGTCCAGTCAAAGACACATCCATATGTTCAAGGTACATCTCGGAGGGACGATTCCCAGAGTGTTTCCTTTGGAGACCCCCAAGTCAGCACGGAAGAGCTGCTGGCTGCCTTGCAGCCCTTCAAGTGCCACTAATAACACTGGTAATGCCTGACAGGGAAAATTTCCTGCCTCTTGCTCATCAATTAGCAAAAATGGATCAATTTCTGATCAATCATTGGCAAATCAAGACCATTAAACACACGAGTGGCTGACACCACTTTTGCAGCAGGTGGGTAACAAGCAAACTGTTATTTCATGCTAATTTTACATTTTTAAAATATTTGTTTCCAAACATCCATTTCTCTTTATCTTGTTTATCTTTGCTGGTCCAATTCTGGCATCACTCTCAAGGTGTGCATTGGTTGTGATGCTCAGTGCATCGTTTCCCAGCAGTAAAACTCTCCTGTTCTACCAAATTTGACAAAAATAAACCCCCCATGAGTGTTTTCCACACCACAGCCTAGAAAACCAGTTCCTTGACACTGAATATGGCAAAATAAAATCATAGTTATTGTGGAGAGCTTTGACAGACTATCCGGCAACTTTGAACTGTCTCTACAAATCATTAGATTGCAAAACATTTCTGAGGGAAAAACAAATTAAAAGGTCAAGTCTTTAACACACAAACATGCAAAAACCTCCGCAATATTAATTATTTTCAGTGTAATGTAATACTAACCACTGCATATAGTTCTGTCACAGAAGAGGAAGAATTTAATTGTGTCAGTGTGATTGTCCTGGGAATTGGGGAGGCTGCCGTAGGTAGGGAGCTGCAATTCAGCCTGCCAAGGCATTCAAAAGGCATTTCCATTCTTGTGCCGTGTCCACCTCCTGCAAGCATGGGAACAAAGAGGTTTCATCTTCTCTTGTGCAAGGAAAAATAATAAATGAGAAATAAAATCGTTAACAGTGAGTTCAGTAAGAAACGCGGGAATAACGTGGGGTGGCAAAAGTTTAATATTTCCTACCTGAGGACTGCTTGGGGATCACAGCCTAATTCAGCATCGCTGCTGCTGTCACCTCTGTGCTCCTCAAGATGAACTTCAGGACCACTTCAGACCCAAGGACACAGGTGGCGAAATTCTCTGATTCATTCCACGGTCAGCATCTCTTATGAGGTGTTTTCATATTCAGCTGGGTTTTATTTTTCTCCTCCTTGTCCTGCAGTGAAGAAAAGTGATCCCAAAGTGTGGCAACTTTCTGTTCACTTAGGGATTTTGTTTGCTTTAGTTTTCTTGTTTAGTTGAACTCCAGACACCAAAAAGGAAATATTGTCTTGTCATGGATGTTTTCCTCTAGATTTGTGTTGTTATAACTTAAAAATATAAAAACCATGTAGCAGTTTCAGGTTAATTTGCAGTTATATTTGCTGGCTTATTTCATTGCATTATTAAAACATTTAGTACCGTATGTATCATTAATATTCCAAAAAGTAATTAGCATATTTAATCAAAAACAATTAGGAGCTAGCATTGCTTCCCTTTTTAAGTGATAAAATATTTATGGCTGGAATAAACAAATGGAAAACCAAAAAGCACTTTGAGGTGTTGATTTCATGCACAGAAGACAAAACAAAAAAACCCACCCAAAAGCAAGAAGGAGAAGATGCCTTCCAGCCTCCAGCCAGCCTCTGGTGGGTGTCTGGCTTTGCTTCCTCTCCAGGCTGACAATTATCATGTTATCACTTTAAACCAATCAAGTTTTGCTCCAGTTTTCCCATATTTTAGTTAAATAAGAAAATAGAGCTAGGAAAAAATGTGAGAATCCCACCTTGGAGTCAGCTTTGTGCAGGTCTTCCCTGCAAGACACAACAAATGATGGACATTGCTTTGTCTGGTCTTCATGGCAGGGACAGAGATGGGAAAGCTAAAAATGTGGTGGATCCAGGTCAAGAAATTCCTCATTTTATGTGGAATGGAGGGCAAGGAACATGAGGAAATACAAAAGAGCTCCCTGTGTTTCTGTGGGGCTTGTAGAGAGCTCTCTTGAAAGAAGCCATGTAACACTATAATAAATTTTCAACAGTTGTAAATATTTGCCCAGAACTTCAAAATAAGATTAATTAGTTGGTTTTAAGACCTCGAGGCTGTTTCCTCTCACTTTTCCCTTGCCAAACTGCATCCTTCAACCAGTTCTGTTGATGCACCACAGGGGAACTTCCCACCTATGAACTTTTCCAGCTACAGCACATCCCAAATGGATGATGCTGTGTCTGTGACCATTGGTGACCACTGCACAAATATTTTTGGATTGGTTTTAAAATTCATGAGCAGGACAAGCCCTTTTCCATGTGCTCAGTAAGAGGTTTTGTCCTGAGGCATTAAGATACAGAATTATGGAATGTTTTGGGCTGGAACCTAGAAGACAACACAGTTCCACCTCCTGCCATGGGCAGGGACAACTTCCACTGTCCCAGGGTGCTCCAAACCATGTCCAACCTGGCCTTGGGCACTTCCAGGAATGGGGAAGCTCCAGCTTCTCTGGACAATCTGTGCCAAGCCCTCCCCACCCTTACAGGAAAGGATTTTTTTCTAATATCCCACCTAAACCCACTCTCTTTCAATTTTATGTGGATTTTGCTGGTTGTTCTTTTCTCTTGTATTAAAGAAGAAGATAAAGCTCAACAACAAGACACAAATCCTCATTTTCTGCTTTGCAGAGAAATAGGTTGTTTGCAGTGATTTGAAAACAACCCAAAAGCCCAGCCTGGCCAGGGTGGATCGGGATGGAACGAGCTGGAAAGAGGTTCCCGCACAGGTTTATAAATAGTCTGTGCTTCTCATCCTGAAACATTGCTCCACTTTGCCTGTTGTGCTGTAAATTAGCCAGTTCCTCTTTAAGCAGAGTCAAAAGAAACAAAATACATATGGAACGCTGCTGCCTGGAACACGTGAGGGGAGGGAAAAAAAAAAAACCAACAACTTATGAAATGCGGAAAACATTTGTTCAAGTCTCCAAGGAAAATGAAGTCAAACCAAACAAGCATATAATATAGATGTACGCCTCATGGGCAAAGTTACCTCTAAGCCCATATGTTTTAACAAATTAAGAGGTAAATAATTTGCTGAAGGTACAGTTCAGCCACGTCAGAACACCTCTGGAAATGAGATATCTCTGCCTTTCAAGTGGCGCTTCTCATCAAAAGGTTTATTTCACTACTTTTTAGAATAGCACACCTTGTTTTGTCTCAAGACTGTGAGTAACTATTAACCCTTCAGGGCCTCTGCAAATGATGTGGTCATTTGAAGTCGAGGCTGCTTTGCTGCTCTCGTGTCTGCAAGCAGCTGAGAGAGATTGATAAAATTCAGGTTTTCAATAGGGGAAAGCCACAGGGGACTTCCCTGGGAATGAAAAGAGACACAGAAAGGTTACTACATGTATCCTAGAGTCTGGTACATAATTCCACCGTTAAAACTTTAATTTATGAAAAAAACGCTGGCGCGGTCCCCAAATGGTTAAATTCCACTCGAACTTTTCATTTTAGTTAGTCATGAATATATCTAACATACAGAGGCCATCAGCATCTCGCCACTAGAGACTATAAAGTCTACTTACATAGGGTTCCTGGGATTTTTCATGTTCTTATGGAAAATATCTCTGAAATCCCCGAGCTGAAAATTTTGATCTCATTTGTGGATGTGAGTGATGCTGAGAAAGGGTTGAAGAGTGAAGAGAACACTTTTCTCGCATAATTTCATTTGTCAGGAGAATCTTGCCGCTGACATTGGAAGAGTGATTTAATTGATTTTAATCATACACCTGAGATTGGGAAATTGAGCCCTCTGTCCTGAAAAATAATTCTAGGCCTCCATGAGAATGTCTAATTTGCAGCTAATAGTTTTTTTTCTTGAAGTTTTGTTATGAAGTTTAGAAAATACAGATCAAAGGCTGGCACGTAGAACTGCTTAGCGCAGCCGGAGACGCCGAATGGGGGCCGCGGCGTTTCGCTCTTTCAGGGGTATTAACGGGCACATCTGCCTGGTTTTGGACAGGCAGGAGAACAAAAGCTCTGACTAAAGAGCACAATTTGCCTTCAGAGAAGAGAGACTTTTATATGCTGAGTACAGCCCGGAAGACTCGGAGTGGTACCTCACTCCTGGTCGTGTTTAATCCTTGATTTTCGCTTGTCATCGAGTACGGTGTTTATGAATTGTTTATACATGCCAAGGAGAGGCTCGTTGTGTGCCCCAGCATGCTGCCATGATTTATTCTAAATAAAGAATTCCTTTGTTTTTTATTTCTCAATCCAAAATAAATCAATTACAAATAATAATACTGAACAGAGCAACGGCAGCAAATAACTTTTGGATTATGAAGAACCAGTGTGCCTTATGTTTTTTTCCACAGTGAAATCTCCATGATCTTTATTACCTCTATCAGCTGTTATTCAGAAGGGGATTACAGGCAGCAAGAAGTTTCACTTTCCCCAATGCTTCGACACTGAGGAAATAATTATATTACACTACTTATATTGCTCCACACAATAGAAGTTGTTTGGGATGTAAAATTCAATATTTTCTTTTCTGCAACAATCCTATGGAAAATTTCCATATTGGATATGTACTCAGAGAATTTTATATTCCAAAACTGCACTGAGAATGCTGTTAAATAACCATTCATTTTTTTAGTGTTCCCTCTCGTATGGAGACTAGAGAAAAATATTGATTACATGGCCACTTCGAGGAGGTGGGAACCTGCAGGAGAAACTGGAATAAAAAGTTTGGATGTAAAGATGGGTTTAATCTAAAATGTTTCAGGGCTGAACCAAGGCAAACACTACTTGTCAGTTTGGAACTGAGGACTCAAACATCTTCTGTTTTAAACAGATGTTGTTTTCATAAGATAACTGTATGTTTAAATCTCCTTTTTCTGCTGATGAATCAAAATTGCTGAGGCAAGCTTGGAACTTGTGATTGGAATGACTGGCTTTTATTTTCTGGAAGTAGTGATATCTTGTGAAAACTCCAAAACATTGAGAAGCTGCCATCTTTCTTGCTTTTTTGGCAGCAAAGTCTCTCCTGAAGGAGACACCATAAGGAGTTGATAAGCTTGTGATCCGTGCTGTTTCTGCAGTGGTGAAAATATTTATAGTGAAGGCCCTGGTCAAAGAGAAATATCAGCTCCTGGTGAGGCAGGGACAGCTCACATTTTGGCACAGCTGCCAAAGCAGAGGGATACCCTTTTTGCCCATATTAATGAGGTTTTGGAGTCTCTCTGCCAGCTTGGATAAATTTGTATTGTCCTGCTGATGCACCTTTAGGAAGGGTTCTGCCACTCCAAGGAGTTTCAGGCTTCTCTGTGGAGAGTTCCTTGCTTTTCCAAGTATCTGGAAACAGGGATTAAGTAATCAAAACAGTTGTTTGGTGGAGAGGAAATTTCCATACTGGGACAAACGGAAACAAAATTGAACCCATCATGAATGAAACTGGGCCTCGTGTGCTCTGGTTGGGAACAGATCCACGAAATTCAACGCAAGTGGGAAAATGTGTCCGGGCTGAAAAGCCACTCTGGGTATGACTTACCAAGAGGAATTGCTCTGGGGGAGCAGTGAATCCAAGTGACCAGCCCAATTTCATCCTTCAAGTCATTATTGTGCTGTCCTGGCAAATTCAGTGTGGGAACGATGGGGACCAGCCAAATATCTGACTTGTGAATTATTTTAGAAGTGTGCAGCCCATGAATATTTGCAGCCAGTGGATATATTTAGCCAGGAGGCCCCAAATGCTTGTTTAATAATTAGTTAATGTTTGTGAAGCAGTTTGATGGTGACCAGAGCTGTGCAAGGGTTATTATTTTATAAAATGCTATGGCTCACTGTACTCCTCGGGCTGTAGCAACCACAACAATCTCAATGCTGCCTGTTAATTTTCCTGACTCTTTTATCATTGCCCTCCATTGGTGATTAAGTGCCGTTTGTCTTATAATTTTAATGTTATCTTTAACACACATAATAAAGTTTACATAATTATAGCCTATTAATATAATTTGCATGCATGTTACTGGCAAGGCACAGGAAATGTTTCATCACCCAGCGTGTAATTTGGCTTATTTAACCATTTCCTTTTAATTTTCATCAATAGATCAGCGTGCCTCCTAAATGGAGATAACCTCAATAAATTCTCTTTTCAAGATCCTTATCTGTATTAAGTCTCTAAAGGTCTCAGTAGCAGGACTATGAAGTGCTGAAGGGGGAACGTTTCTGAATGTCTGCTACGGGAAGTTTTAAAAATTCACATTTTCTTCAGACAAGCGTGGGTCTTCCTAATGAAACCTGGGAACAAGGTGCTCTCACGGAAGCTTTGAAAGTGTGTGTGCACTGTACTTCATAGCTGAGCTGTAACAAGACTTTAAATGAGTAAACAGTGTTTAGATTGAACATGAAAAGAGTCGGCATGAAAAGACAGGTTCAAAATATTACATGATGCTTTGCAAAAGTGTAAATGTGCCTGCCTTTATTTTTTTTTCCCCCTCTTGGTAAATGGCAAACGTTTACAACCCAACTAAAACAGTACCAAGAGAAATCCTGTGTTTGCTCTCTGGAAGATATTCAATAAATTATAGTGAGCTGCAAATGTCACTGGATTGGGAACTGTAAGAGCTTTACCTTTAAGTCTTTAAGTAAAGACTTGCAGCTGGTGCAGTGGCTTGGTAATCCCTAATGATAAGCTGCTTTTAATGTGGGGGTGAGGCAGTTTTCACACAGATATTACTGCATTAACCTTACTCTAGGTACAGTGCAGGTGTGCACAATATTGTGCTTTGCAGCCTTCCCTACTTTATTCTCCCCGAGTATCCGAAGCCTGCTTTAACAGATCCTCTTATGCCATGGTGAAAAGATTGCAGTTCAAGCCTATTATCAACAAAAACCTGCCAAAAGGGCTACATTGTCAGACTTTATGATGGTACTAACTATTCTGTTGTTCTCTGGAGACCAAACTTAGACCATTAAATTCACTTCATTTGTGATTTCAGTGACCTGGGCAGCAGACATCGGGCTTTTGATGTAAAATGCTAGTGCAGGAATCAATGGTACCATCTAGTTCCCCTTAAAGTATATCATAAAAGCATAATGGTCCTCTTCTAAACAAAAGGTGACACTACTCTTGTATAATACAATTATATGGGGACGATGTTTTCAGCAGAGTTTATTTGATATTATGATGTGCAAAGACTTTCCACATTGAAATAAACTGCGTAGCTGAGTTCACTCCATTATTTTCAATAGACTGACTCCATTGTCTGCACTGGAATATAGATAATTTTCATACAGTGGGGAGCTATTTTCATATCCTCTCCATGAAATAGATGAGATTATAAACAGGCTGGGATTACTCAAAAACCAACACAAGCCATGTCTACAGACCCATTTAAGACAAAGGCTGCCTCCGGAATGGTCTCCTTTGATCGGGAGGCTCCCAGGACTTGCTCCGTTTATTTGACAGATGACAGCTATTTATAGCAAATGTGTGGCATTTTTGAAAATTAAAATTTTACTGGTGGAATTTAAGGGTTATTTTCCACTCCAGGGACTAGCATTTCTGTGAAAAAGGGCCTTTTTTTTAATACAGACACTGTCTTCAGTGTTAAACCTATTTGTAAACAAACGCATTGCGATAGCTCATTGTCAAACACTGAACAGGTTTATAATTAATGAAATAGCTGAAACAAAATAAATGGAGAATTAATACAGCTGCCAGAATGTTTGTGTTGTTGCACAAGTGAGGAGACACCGCTGCTACCACAGACTCGACACTGGGAGATTTTTGCAGCCAGCCAGGGGTGAAAATAAAGCCAAAAGCAAAGCAAACGGTGGCGTTTGCCTTTGCCAGGGGGTCACAAATAAACCAAAAGTACAAATGTCAGGATTATCCAAAGAATCACAGATAGGAGTGTTCTCCCCCCACTTCCTTTTGAACTGTTTTGATATTTTAAATACATTGCAGGGGATCAGCTCTGATCTGGGGTGAGGGTGAGGTGGTGTCTGATCATGTCCTTAGTGCCTTTTGCAGGAATTGGGAGATGTCAAAGGGTTACATGGAGAGTTACTGCCAGGCCCAGGAGGCTCAGGATGATGCCAAGCTCAAGATATACCACAAAAATCCAGCATCCTAGAAAGGAGGCTGGGAGTGGGAAGAGTGGAGGTATGAGCTGAAGGCACAGAAGTGACTGGGGACCTGGCCACCCCTGTTGGCATCACATTGCTCAGTGTAGTCTCCTGCTGTGGAGAAGGTTTTTCCTTCCTTCCTTCTGGCCTGGGGTCTTGCCCAAAGGTCTGGAATGTTTTTGTATTTTTACGAAGCAATAATAACATAAATATATATTTAAAATTTGTTTGAGATATTATGAGGGATGACTTGCTTAGTCTGTCAGCCTTGGAGTTCCTGCTCCCCATAAAGACCCAAAGGTTGGGCACATTCCACCATCAGGGATGAGGGTTATGCTCCATCGGTGTGTTTTTCATTCTCTGTTGTTCTTGATTTCTCACATAAACACCAACAGTTCTTTCTCCTTCTGCTCAAAAGAACCTCAGTCTTGTTGCTGGAATAAAAAGTTCCTCCTTACACCAGTTAACATTTTTTGGCCTTTCAAATTCTAAAACTCCCAGGCTTATCCCTCATTTTCCCCTTGCAGAGCTTTGTTTGCCACCTCAAGCCCTGTAAATCATCAATGGGAGATTTGGCACAGGGCAGGAGCATTTGCTTGACCGAGGGGGAAGGCTGTCCACGAGCTGTGGAGCTTTTGGGTGAGTTACAGTCAGAAGAGATGAGAACAAACCAAAAGCAACTTCATCCTAATTGTGTTACTTCATTATCCAGGCCCTTGCCTTCTGCTGGAGTTTTCTCCTGCTGTGTTCAGAGGACAGGGAACTGGGGAAGCAAATAGGTCATTCCACAGGGTGCTAATGCTGCAGCCAAAGCCAAAGCCCAGCAGCCCGAGTGTGACCATTAGCACAGGTTTCCTTATGAATGGTTTTAATTAGCTCTAATCAGGGAGACCAGGAACCCAAAGGGCACCTCGCTCCTTCCCCCATTGGGTGCTTGCTGTTGCTTTTTTTAATGTCTACTCTTGATGAACTAAAGCCTTGCAGCTGGACAAATGTTCTTAATTAAGCTGGAGCAGAAGCAGATATTCCATGGATATCAGGAGTTCCCTCAAACGTGACATTTGAAGGACACTGAGTTGCAAAAAGCAATTTCTCCTGTCGTCCAGTGTTTGATATTGTACACATTTACCATTTTAAAAAATTTTAATTCCAAGGCTGCCATCCTTATGTTTTTTAGGATTTGCCCGAAATAATCTGAAAGTTGTTAAAAAATGTAAATTAAGAGTGGGTTCCACGTCCCATTTTTTTAATGGTCACTCAATGAGAGAAAGAAGTAGAGAAGTCTTCAGCACAAAAATCTGGTGTTTTTAAATGGATGGTATAAATCAAACAAAAAACTCCTAAACTTGGATTTCTTTGCATTTGGTATTTCTTTTTAATTTATACAGAAGCTTTATGGAGCCTGATACCCAAAGTTTACCACGTCTCAGAGATACATATACTGAATTGACTTGGGGTTTTTTCCTTTGTTTCATGCAGCAATTTATTTCATGAAAGAGAATGAATTTTTCCAAATGCAAAATTAAAAAAAAATTAATAAAATATACCTGTTAAGTTAGCAGGCTTTTTTTTGCCACTTGCCTTACTAGTTTGGGATTAAATAAACAGATCCAGTATCCTACAGAACCTCAAAAACAGAAACTTGAGCATCCTGTTTCCTTAAATGTAAAGATTTTTTTTCCCAGGAGCTGCAGGGGAGTTGTGGGACTTTCTGGAGACCTTTTGGACCCTGCAGGACTTCATGGCTAGGGCCTCCCCCTCCTCCATCCCTGGATCAGGACACCAGGGAGCTCCAGGCTCCATCCCTCTCCCCATCCACACACCCTGCCCATGGACAGCTGTGCCCCCCACGCCTGGATACCTGTTGAGACAAAAAGCAGGTGCTGCAAGCTGAGCCTGGCGACAAAAATCACTCTGAATTGCTCTCGGTTTGAACACCCGTGTTCATTCTTTTGGGAAAGTTGATGCTTTAGGCAGAGCTTTTCTACAAGCTTTTGCACCACACGTGTATACATTACAGCTCCAAATTGCCTCCAAGCTGACAGTCTTTCGGGTGCATTAACTACTTTCCTACCAAATGGGCAGCAGGATTAATATATATATTTTTAAACCGCCGAAGCGAAATATTTCAGCTCCGTCTTTTCTACAAATCTTTGCCTTGGTGTTCAAACCTGCAAACGAGCCCATCAGCAGCAGCTCAAGTCCATCAAAAGCCCTCAGTGCCTTGATTGATAAATAGGGCGTGTTTACACTGTGGTTCCTGCACGTTCTTTTCTGTCAGCGCTAATTTATCTGAAAGTCTCAACCCGCGCGTTCGAAATTCAGGAGCGTTTTATAACGAGGGCTGCGGAAATAAATCACCACCTGCAAATAATATTCAAAGAAGTGGGTAAAGTCTTTTGCCACATGAGTGGCTGTGGTACACAGACAGACAGACACATTAACCTCCCAGAAATCCAGAGAATCCAAGCCTTTTAAGTGTTGCCGCGTGCAATCCTTCCATAAAAAGAGGCATGGAGCGTTAAAGCTTTCATATTGAAAGCCTGCGCCGTAGACAGAGGAAGGTGGAGTGGGGGGAAGAAGGAGGAGGACACACAGCTATCCTGGATGCATTTATATTATTAGGCTGGGATTATTATTATTATTATTATTTTCACTGCAGGTTTCCCTTCTGCTTGCAGGTGAGGCAGGTTTTGTGCCCGGCCCTTCCCCGGGCGCGCGCGGACCCCGGCGCTACGCGGGGCTCTATTAAAGCCGCCGTTCAATAGTTTGGTGATATTCAGACAATATTGAAACATTCCCAAATGAACTTTGCAGGGAGACATTTTCATTCGCTGCCTCCCTCCTCATGCATATTAACAAATGGTATGCAAGGCCTCATTTAATTCACTGATTTTACATTCGGATCACTTTCTCTTTTACAGCTATTTTTACCGGGCTTCATTAATCTTTGTTGAATACAATGGCATACATCTTTAATGCGGCCGCTGTCAAGTCATATTTCAGTAAGAGCTGCAAACTGAATGACAGCAAGCAATATTAATAAATTTAACATAGACTATATCAATTTTTAACAGAATGAATGTGGAAAGCTAAATGTATTATTTTTCGTTTAAATCATAGGGTTTATCACCGGTTAAGTAGCAGCGATTTCGGGAAACTTGTGACGTGCCGTACAAATAGATTTACATCTCATTAATAAGTAAATTAGGCAAATGCCTTTCAAGTTCAGACAAGTACATAAGTGTAATCTCCATATTAAAGGAGTAGTCTTTGATAAACCACTGAGGAATTGCAGCAGCCAACTATGTGACATGTTGCCAGTGCCTGAACTCTTCCACATTCCCACCTTTAATTACACTGGTTCATTACTAAAGAGATAAGTGTCTCTCCAGTTAAGATTCTATAAATGAGCAGCATGCGGGATCCTCCCAAATCATTTTTGCAGAAACCATGAAAAGGTGGTAACAGTTATGAAAAAACGAATTATCACCTGCTCTCTTTCTTCCTTCCCTGTAATAACATTAAAATATTAAGATGAATTCCTTTTAAATCTCGGGAAGAAATTGTCCATTAAGAGATGCTACTTTGTTTAAGAAAGAAAGAAGCGTTAAGAAAAAAAAAAAAAGGAAAAAGGGGAAAAAAAAGAAAAGAGAAAACTCTTCTGAATTTTTTTTTAATTTCCCTTCATAAATCCCAACAGAGATAATTTGCTGTAAAATTTAAACCCAGTGAGAACTTGTCTGTCTGTGTTAAATAAAAAAGTTACGGTTGGTAGGAGACATGTTTTTGCAGTAGCTTTAGCGATTATAGGAAATTACATGCAAAGCCAGAGTTCTGATCCTAAGTTAATTTATAATTGGAAAAAACTTATTAATTAGCTATGTCATTCTAATTAAGAATTAGAGGAGTGTGCATTAGAAAGTCAGTCAATATCCAGCTGACAGAATTAAAAAAAAACATGGAAGTCTGAAAGCTCCATGGCTCTGTCCACTGTCTCCCTTGTCATCTTTTTAAGGATTTTTCTGAATGTCTAACAGAAATTAGCCCGGTAAATACAGACATCAATGGAAATAAATTGGAAATTTTGTCGGCCTGGAAAGGAAACCCCTAAACTGAGCTGGCAGGTGTACTCTACAGGGCACCTTTTGGGCCTTTCTGGGTGATTCTGAAATGCAGCTTGTGTTCAGAGTGCTCCATCCTCCTGTGCCCAGGGAAAGAAGCACCTGCATCCCTGCAGTGGTACCCACAGTCCCTGCATCCTTGCAGCTCTATCCATCAGTTCCTGCATCCTTGCAGCTCTATCCATCAGTTCCTGCATCCCTGTAGTGGTACCCATCAGTTCCTGCATCCCTGCAGCTCTATATATCAGTTCCTGCATCCCTGCAGTGGTACCCACAGTCCCTGCATCCCTGCAGTGATACCCATCAGTCCCTGCATCCCTGCAGTGGTACCCAGCAGTTCCTGTATCCCTGCCATGGTACCCACCAGCACACCCTTGCCAACACCCAGGCAATCACTCTTCCTACAAAAAACACCCAAAATATTCATGGATAAAGACAAAAGAACTGACTCTGTGGCCCTGCCATGGTCACACGGGGAAGAAGTGCAAATTTTGCCAATGTATTTGTGTGTAAACAGTGTGCAGGGATGTGTACATTTGCCTACACATATATATTTATTTCCCATCCCACCAGCCTCAGCCCTCTTGGTATGTTCCCCCTTTAGGCCCTTTTTCTGAGATTATTATAATTCATTCTTTAAGAAACACCCCATGTGTAAATATTTTTTGTTAATGTTTTTCTCTCTCCAGTGTGCTGGAATTTTAAAGAGCGCTTTAATATGAAATTAGATAGCAAGTTTTGACCTTTTTGTGATTAAAATAATATGCATGTTACTGATACAGGCTTCATAGGTTGAAAATCTACCTTGATTTAGGCAAATATTGAAAGAGAGACAAACAGATTCAACAAAATGTGAGATACAGCCTAGATGAAAATAAAACCAGTTCTTTTCATTCAGAATTGGCAAGGCTGGAAATACAAATGGAGAAGTAAAACTATAAAAGTTAATGTCTCAGGTAATTGCACCCTCCAAAAATAAAATAAATAAATAAAATTATCTAAATAAAATAAATAAATAAAATAATCTGACCTGAACCTTTCAGTTTGGTATGGATCTTTCTCCATCTTTTGCTTTAAATTAGAGTAAGGGGAAAAAAAATAAAAGCTGGAGTGCTCAGTGATGGAATTCAGTTTACTTATTTGAATACCAAAAGATGACCCACTCCTAATGATATAAAAAATCTTTTGCAATAGCAAATTTCTCTTCTGTGTTTGTTTTGCTAGCACAACACAATATTCACTTAATATGCTACCAGTATCTTATCAAGTTAATGATCTGTTGTGTGTATGGAGTAAGCTTGTTACTCATTTTAAATTAGATCCAAAAGCACTACTGTATGGAAATTTGAATACTTGGGGTTTTTATGAAATTATAGGACTTTCATGCTTTAGCAGTCTGTAGACAGCCTTAGTAGGACAGCAAGAGTTGGCTTTGTTAATGTGACATTACACAGAGATGCTGCTTAGCCTGATTTAATGGATCTCAAAATCCAATCGTGTAGAATTCCTCTCCATTTTTGGGTCCTCGAGCTCAAAAATGTAAAGGCTGCTGTGTGAAACATATCCAAGGAGCTGGATTTGGAGGAAAATAATGTGGTTTAGATGAGCCACCTCTTGCAGCCATCACTGGGTGTCCAAGTGATCGATGCCAACTGCTTGCGACATCCCGTCCTGAGGTGTGTGTTTGTATATTTTCAGGGAAAAAATGGGAAAAGGCAAATATGGATAGAGTTTAAATATGGATAGGGTTTAAATATGGATGGAGTTGAATCCTACAGACATGGAACACCCTCTAGCAGGACTGCAGCTGGTACTGGTCCCTGCTGCAGGTCTTCCCAGATCCTCCTACCTATGCATGCCACACGCTGCCACCAAATTCATGGCAGTCTAGAGGCTAAAAATGAGGTGTTTTTTATGGGTTTAGCCACAGCAGGTGGATGCAGGAAAAACAGAGTCACACTGCTCACAAGGATTCTCCTTTGTGCCATTTGTTTGCTTTTTTCTGCCCCAAAAGGAGAGCAGGATATTCGACCTCAGGGAGTGCTCAGAGCACGCCTGTGCCCACGGAGCATCAGCTTCATGAGCCTCCAGGAACCTGAGGAATGAAACATCCCACTGGTGCTCCCAGGAGCTCACATGTTCCCAGGGAGGTTTTGGGGTTTTGGGTGTACTGACTTTCTTATGAACTGGCCTGGAGAAATGCAGATCCTTGGAGCTTTGCTGGCAGTTTTGCCAGAGTGAGTTGAAGCAGGTTTGGGTCCACGCCGGCCAAAAGCAGCAAAGTTTCACCAGCACAGTCCCTGTGCATTTCTCCAGTTCACTTAATGAGACAATCTGTAGCTTTACATCCCAAATCCAGCCCAAATCAATACTGTCTTCACCTATTCATGGTAGAGCCACTTACATTTTCTTGTGGTGCCAGACTCATCTGATTTTCCTTTTGTTTCTCCTTCATTACTGATGCCCCACATCCCTGGGAATGCATCTCCCTCCTGGCAGACCTCACTTTTCTGGGCAAGGCTTTAAGCCCTTTTGCTTATACCAGCTGAGAATTTGGGGCTTCATTTCCTGCAGAATTTTCCTGCATGCCAGGGGTGCAGGCAGAAAAAGTCAAGGTTGGAAAAAAGTCAAGGCTGAGATGTGCAATGGTCTGAGCCCCATGGGAATGGTTTCCACCTCCTTTTGGAGCACTCCAGAGGGCTGAAGTGCCACCCACGACAGATCTGCAGTGACAGGGGCATGGTTTGGGTCCCCCCATTCTGTTTTCCTGTGTGAGTAAAGGGGAGCCACTGCCTGGCATCACCCTCAAGGGGTATGGAGAGATGGTGCTAGTCCAGGCAGAGGGAAAGGCCTGTGAATGATCGTGTTTGCAATCATCTCAGGGAAAAAGATCCCCCTCATCTCCTTTTTCATCATTTACAGATGCTTTATTCACAGTTCCAAAAGACTGGCTGGGGATTACTCCATCTTCTCCTCAGCCAGGCTGAAGTTTAGATGTGCAGCTATTTGAGGGATGAAAAAAATGGTAAAAACACCTTTTTTTGGGTTTTTTTTTTTTTGTGAGCCACTACCCAAGAACTGGTGTAAGTTTCTGTGCTTGATGAAATTTTCTTATTAAAATGTTACCATAAAGGGAGGTCTGGGGTGTGTTGTAGTGAACACCCCATGTTTCCTCCTGGTGCTGCAGCCCCAGCCTGTTTGGATTGTCCCTCAATGACCACTGGAAATGGGATCAACCACCCTCAATTAATTACCCTTGTTCATTGCACAGATGAATTAGACTGGCCATAATCAATAGAATTAATGAAATGTCATTTATTTAAACCCCAAACCTCAAGGGAAGGACATGGGGGATGCTGGGGCAGGGTCCTGTTGTTTGGGGCACACCAAAGGCTCCCAAACCTCAGTGTGGGTGATGCTGGAGTTGTGGCTTGGATGGTGGGGACAGGTGGAGCATTCCTGGGAAAACAAAGCATTCCTGGATGGACAGAGCATCCCTGGCTGGCCAGAACATCTCTGGGTGGACAGAGAATCTCCAGGTGGACAGAGCATCACCGAGTGGACAGAGCATCACCACTGTGCCACCACCGAGGTGCTGCAAAAGAGGAAACTTTGGCTGTGCTCCCTCTTTTCAAAATGCAACTATGTAAAGGTCACAGAGGAGGAGATGAAACTAGGAGTTGTAATAAGGAAGGAGAAATAAAAAATAATGACAGAAATAAATTGTCATAAGAGGGGATACAGTTATGATTTATTGTGATATTCTACAAATTTGGAGGTGATTAAAAGCCACCTAAAATTCACATTAACAAGTCACATAAAAATGGAATTAAACTAGTGGGCATAATGTGGCAGGGTATAAAGAAAAATCATGACAGAAATAAATTGACAGAAGAATGATACTATTCAAGTTTTACTCTGTCGCGTCACACTGACAGGAGACTAGTATTTTAATTTCAGAGTTGTGGTTGAGTTTTTGGAGTTCATTAAAGGCCCACATTAAGAATCTCATAAAAGTGAGAAGAAATTAGTGACCATAATGTGGCAGAGGAAATAAAGAAACAATAATGACAGAAATAAATTGACAGAAGAATGATACACTTAATGTTTCACTCTGACACCCTCTATTAATAGGCCGCTGCAAGCTGGAGCAAATGTCATTCATATTTTAGCCAAAGTATACCACTAATTAGGCTGGCTTTCTGCACTGGAATTAAATTTGAGATCCCTCACCTTTAGAGTGGGATCATTTGAATTCGAAAGAAAAGAGCTGGTGACAGAAAAAAAAACTTTCTGCTCGGGCTCTTCTAATGAGATAAAATTCCCCCTTCTCCCCATTTCCTAGCTATAATTGCTGATTATGTTGTTACACAGGAGCGGCTCTCCGCTCTCTCCTCCCCATCATTATGATTTAGTCTGGCATATCGGGGTGCTTCAAACACGGACTGAAGTGGTTTGAGTCTAATTTAGCACTCATTTAGGCCGCAGGTACCGACGAAGGTAAACACCGCATTGTTATAATTAATTACCCCTTAGGCCTAGCCAGGCCAGCTCTGTTTCAGCTGACCCTTATAATAATAAGGCTTAGGGGCATATTGTATTTCTTTTGACAGATTAATTAGAAATTCAGCCGTGGAGGTACAAAGCAACTCTGTCATGAATATTTAAATGGACTGACACAAAAAATCATGAAAGGGCTGCTGAACTACATGACAGACAGGGGATATTAGCCAAGTGATTCTAATCAATAATCTCTTGATCTCTTACATATTAATACACTGCCTGCTGTTATTAAGCTCCATAATAAGGAAGGGGAGAGAAAGTTAGTGTAGCTCTGCTGTAGGGCTCGCCGGGCCCCCAGTGTATACACTAACTGACGGAGAAAATGCACAGAGGAGCCGAGCCTCAGCCTCTTCAATCTCATCCAATCTTAAGGAATGGCAGCTCTGAGCATCGCTGGCCGGATAATTATTGGCCCTGACAAGGTGAAGGCGTTTGCAGGCAAATGAGATGGGAAGTAGGATAAGTCCCCAGACCACCCAGCGCAGGGCACGCTCAAAACCAACCGCGCGCTACCGCTCGGGCTTGTATTTGCTTTAGCAGGGGAAATATGGGAATCACAGCGCTTTTGAGTCGTGTTGAAGGGTCAGTGACAGTCGAACACCGGGAGCTTGCTGTTACTGTTGTTAATGTTAACTTTAACACCAAGTCAACTGGATTTACCCCCGGTCCCTTTGCTCATCTCCTATAACATCAAGGCCACCGAGTGAATTAAGCAGCGTAGTGGAGCTGAATATCATCTAAATTCATTACAGCCGGTTCCTGCCGTAAATGGGGGAGGAAGCGCCGGCGTTGCTCGGCAAATGTGCCGCCTCCACAGCACCAAAGACTTTCTTTGTGCTGCTCGGGCTCGGGCTTGGGGAGAGAGTGAGCGGCAGCACCGCGCCGGCGCCGGGTAACGGGGTTGGTGTAACGAGGAATGTGAGCATCACAGGGCTGAGATGTTGTGTTATCTCCCAAAAATGAGCTCCTGGTGAGAGGGAAAGGGCTCAGCTGGAAAAGGGAGCTGGGCCGGCTCCAGTGTCTGCCAAAGCAACTTAAAAAAAGAGATTAAATGACAGGAGCAGCGCAGGGAGTGGTTATTAACATATTTAAATCGCGTGCACACAATGTTCAGATGGGATTAGAGGGACGATGTTGGATTTTAAAAGAATGATTCGACAGCCAAAATATTAGATACACTTTTTTTTTCTTTTTCATTTTCTTTTCTTTTTTTTTGTTCTAATTAAAAAGGAGTCACAGGTTCAGTGCTCACTGTGGGTCCCCTGCAGCCCTGCCCATGCACATGCTGTGGATGCAGCATCCCAGCCAAGGTCTGGAGGAGGCAATTCGGATTCCAGAGCTGGATTGGCTTCATCACAGAAAACCCCACACATGCTGCAGGACTCAAAGTGAATTTGTCTCATTTCTGTGGGACAGCCGAGTGGAGGAGAAGGTCAGGCACATCTCTGTGTGAAGAACAGATTCGATGCCACCTGAACCCCCTGGCCGTGGTGCCCACTTCTAACAAATCCAGCCTGGAACTGACAGTGAAATCAGAAGCCTCTTAGCCCCCTAATAGCTCATCCTATACATCTACCCTTGTTTTGTTCTGATTAGGTGTCTCTGAGCTATCTGAACAATAACTGCAGATTGAGGTGATTAAACAGTGGGAGCAGCTTGAGAAGCAACCCCAAAACACCGAGGACCCCAGTGCCAGCGGAAGATTTTGTCATGCTGTTACACCACTCCTGATGAGGTGGGAACCCTCCTGGAATTGGGATCTGCCTTGGGAGCACGCCCTGGACCTCACTGCTGTTTCTCAGTCCTGCAGGTGCTGCAGAAGGGACCTCAAATATTTGCCTGGGGACAGAGTTCAGAGCAGTAGGGAATCATGCCCAGCTCTCTGGCAAGCTGTGACAAGATGTTATTTCATGTTGTGATTGCACATTGAATGGTTTCCTAAACCCTGTTTCAAAAACCATACATTTACAGGCACGGTGCCATCATATTGTGAGTAAAGAAGCCCTGTCCCATTTACAAGCTTCATCTGGTGAAGCTTCACTGCTCTGAGAGAACTCAGCAAATGCTTTAGGTTTTGCAGGAACACCGAGTTAAAAATACTCAAATCTGAAAAGTGCTGTTGCACTTTAAAAAAATCGCTATCCTGAATTTATCAACACTTATATTTGCAGGTCACACTTTGCTTGCACTTATAAGTTTGATCCTAACCCTTCTCATTACTTCAATGCTGCTTTCAAACCTCTAATGCATATTTAAGTGGGAGCATTAAAAAACAGTGTGTCAACTGCCATTGATGTGCGATGTAGGGCACTGACCCTTTGAAGGCATTATCATGTCATTGGACCCATTAAGTGCAGCCATTTCTGTTGCTCTTAATTGGGTTGTGCAGTGTGGAGCAGTTGCAAGTGGTTACAGTTTATACCATGAATTATAATAACAATAATAGCGGGTAGAGATCTGTGTGGGCACCAAACACGTGCTCAGGGGTGGCTGAGAGCGTCACCTCCACCCAACTTGTCACCCCTCCCTTTTAAAAGTGATAGAGGTTTAATTTACAAGCTCAAAATTAGACTGAGTGTGGGCACTACTCAGTCTATAGCTGTTAATTAAACAGTCTTGTCTTCCAGAGCATCGTTACTGGGCTGGTTCTGCTCATGGAATAATGTGCTGTTCCCCATGAATCCATTTTTTTTTAAAAGTATCTGGCCCCAAAAAAGAAACCTGATACATCCTATCTGCTCTTGGTCAGAAACTGCAACTTCTCTTTCCTTCATTTAATTTTTTTTTTTTTCCTCTTTTAAAAAATTGGATGTCAGGATTCATTTGGACTAAGGCCAGGCTATTTTATGGCAAGTTTCAGCAGCTGAAAATATTTGCATCTGATTTATAAAGTTTTGCAAATGGCTGTAAACCTGAGACAGAGCCTAACGATGGTGGCACTGCCTGCCATGCTGTTACAATTAGAGCTTGGCCCACGCCGAGCCCCTGGCATGGAATGACCTGAACTTTGGAGCTCGGGATGTGTTTCCAGGGGCCAAATCAAACCTCGAGGCCCTGCCACTCCTGAAACGTGAGGATTTCTGGATCTGCCTCAAAATTTCCTAGCCAGGCCCCATTTCCAATAATTAGCGGCGTTGTCTTTAAATATCAATGGAAGTCATGATGGTTTATCATTTGCAGCTGGACATGCATGAGTGCCCTTCTCGCTGGTCTGGTGCTCCCACAGAACAGATAATTAAGGACAAGGAAAACAGACTGGGAGCAAGAGCCAAATGAAATGTCCAAATGCAAACGGTGCAGTAATTGCAGTGGTAACAGTGGTGATGACAGCAACAATCATTTCAAGCCTAGCAGCTTTGTTTATAAAAATGTTAGCAAAAGGTGCAGAGCTGGAAACAAATAACTTTACCTCAGCCCTTTTATTGCAAAAACATAATAAAGTGCGAGCCAAGGAGTAAATTCATTGCAAGTCATATTAAAGGTTTTGGACCAAAGTGAAGCTGTTACAAACTACATCTGTAAAAATTGTGTAATTATTATGGGTGGGTAAAATCTGGCAAGAATTATTTTCTTAAGTAAAGCGTAAAAGAGAACAGATGTGCTGTAACCGACACATTTATTTTTTGCCAGTTTCACTAATTCTGGACAAAAAGTTGCTCTCATTTATCATATTATTCAATGGATTTCAAATTAGCGAGGCAACGGTGACTTTTTACACTGTCCCAATTTTAATGCCTGAGAAAAGAAGGGGGGTGGGGAAGGCTGTCTCACTGAAAGAAAATTAATTTGTTTTATTGGGCACTGAAAAGCCAAGCCTTTTGTCAAACAGAGAAGCAAACATATATTTGGAGGGAGAGCTAGGTCACTAGTTAAATGTCAAGGTCTGCTAAAATCAAAAGGTAGGAGGGGTGGGTGACAATGAAATCTAAGTAGAAAACCATAAATGTAAAGAAACACCACGATTTCTGGGCTGGGGTGGAATGAGAAAAATGGCCAAAGACAAAGATAGGCAGCCTGGGTCTGGAAGTAATTATGGCCAAGTGAAGACAACTGAATTCCATATTACTTTGGTGGATGTCTGTAAAGGCAGTTTGGGGAGGTATTTTGGTAAGGTTTACTTTTTGGAGCTTAGCAACATAAATTTGTTGTCACTGAACTATTAAATAAAATAGACACATGTTGGCAAAGAGTGCACAGCCGAGGGATGGAACTGATTAAGGGACAGCCTATGAAATAATAGCTTAAATGGGCCCACTGCAGGATTTTAATATCCCATGACAACACTCAATTGTCAAATTCTGCTGGAGTGTCCAGGATGCTACTAAAATTAAGCCAGAAATTCCTAGATTTATTCTATTTTTTTTACAGCTAAGAACAGGAAATGCCAGTAAGCTGTGAGAATCGGAGCAAGAAACAAGAAACTGGGAAGAAAAGAGGATGGCCTAAAATTTTATGAGATTTCTGCCATTAAATCTATAACAAATGTCTTTCACCTACACACGATAAAGAGGCAATGTGGGATTTTAATTGGACTTTTGGCTTTTCTTCATTTGATTTAAACCTAGGTAGAATTTCAAACAATAACACTGGAACACCTGGTTAACACGTTAGATGATATGTATAGTTGTAAATTGTGGTTTTAATAGGTGCTCACTGGGGGATTGCAAAGGGTCCCATTGTTCAGCTTGGCAGATATTAAAAAAAGTTCATGAACTACTGGGATTTAAAACCCGCTCACATGATTTTAATATTCCTCCAGTAATGTAATTTGATAATTTGACCAAACTTGCGGCCAATTTGTGGACAGAGAATCCGATGGTCGCGTTACGTGATTAAAGCACCCTGGTACAGGACTGAGCATAAAGCCCAGTTTAATTTATTGCAACAGGCCACGCTGGAGAACAGCATCAGTGACTGAAATCTGATAATCATCATATTACATGGGCATAATCAAAGAAATGCCCAGAGGAAACCTGCTGCCAAGAAAAAACAGCCCAGGAACACTCAGCACATTTCTCCACTGCAGGAACCACCTGAGTAAACCTTTTTGGCAAGGAAACTTCCTTTTCCTTCCTGGTTCAAGAACAAGGACCCATCAGGCTTAAAAGACACCAGCCACTTGAAATAATCTTTTTTTTTTAAGCTCTAAAGAGTCTTTGGTCTATTTATGCCATCTGAGTTTCCATTCTGCCTTTTTTCATAATCAACAGAGGAAAGAGGACTGCAGGAGTGGAAGGATTAATGGAGCTGGTTTGGATCAGGAGAGGACATTTCAAGGACATCCCACCTAATTACCCCTCCCTGCCCCATATTTCACTTTGCAGAGAGGTTCTCCAGCATGTGAGCTTGGGATGATTTAACCTGCATAGGCCCAACTGGCTGATTGGTCCTCTACCCTCTCCAAATGAGTGAGAAAATCAAGGTGACATCCAACACAGGATGTCACCAAATGGTTGAGAGGACCAGCAGATCATAAAAACCCAACGTGGATGGTGGGGCTGAGCACTGTGGTTGGTGGTGGTGCTGAGCCTCTTGCTGGGGCCGAGTGTGGGATTGTGTCCCATTGTGGGGCGGTTCTGTTGGACATCCTCCCCCATGGCTGAGGGTGAACTCTCACCACAGCTGGATCCCCATCCTGGTGGCCTGAAGGATCTCCTACTCCAGAACAACTCAGCCCCTGAACTTGCCTCTGCTCCCAGATGAAACACCAAAGTTAAAAGCTGAATTACAGAATCACAGAATAGCTTGAGTTGGAGGGACCCAGAAGGATCATTGAGTCCAACTCTTAAGTGAATGGTCCATGTAGGGATCAAACCCACAACCTTGGTGTTATCAGGACTCTGCTCTGAGTTCATCTCAGGGCCACACTGTCAATATTTCCCCCTTTCTTCTAGAGCTGATGAAGAAGAGATCTTGGGGAGTGTTATAAATGTTCAGAGATAGTTGTTTGTTTGTTTGTTTGTTTGTTTTTTTGATGGTTTGTCTGTGTGTTCTTTATCCCTCCCACGTACAGCAGCAAAGTTTTCCTCTGCTCCTCACCTGCTGGAATGTCAGATCATGTTCCATCAGCTCCCTGCCCCTTTCCCTTTGTTCCACCTCTGCTCTCATTTGACTGGATATTTGTTTCTACGCCTCTTTGTCGAGCTTCTTGAGCCAAATGGAATAATAAAAAACTTTCCCCACGTCTCCTTTTCTCTTTACACTCCTGAAATCGTACACCTTGGTTTCCTTCTCCACGTCCCACTTAGAAATCTTTCATAGATAACAAGACCTCCCCCAGGCCCTGATTCAGCAGAGCACTTAAGCATGTGCTTAACTTTAAATACCTTTGTAAAAGCTTTTGCTGAATCAGGATCTTAGCATTTCTCCTCATCTCGCTGCTGTTCTCCCATGGTTATTTCAGTATTTGCTTACAGGAAAATCAGAGCAGAGTCCATGGATGATGTCAGCAGATTTTTGCCCCATCCAGCTGAGGTATTTAGATGCACTCAGCACAAGAGTGTGGGTAAGGACATGCAGCAGGTAACCTGATGCCACCAGGCTCTGTTCCATGGGTTTTATCTGTAAAAAAGTTTTGAATACTCCCACTACAGAGTCAGTTCCACCAATGGCTTGTAGCAGTGAGGATGACAAACCTCCCAGGCATCTAAAGATGTGTAGGATTTCAACTCAGTTTCCAGTAAGAAATTTATATCCAAATACCAGCCAAATTCAATCACTTGATTTTTACAAATTTACTGCAAATGACTGTGCTAGAACTCTCTGTTTTTCCCTAAGAAAAGCTAAGTACAGTTGTTTTTTAAAAAGACTTTATTGTCTTTAATAAACTGTTGATACATTAATGTTTAATTCTGTTTGCCAGGAGGCAGCGGGGTGATGAGTCTGTAATTTATTTTAAAAGATATCCTGGACCAGTGCAAATATGACTGTAATTATTCACTGCAGCTGCAGTCAGCTGTCATCCACACCACCCCTGCCAACCACTTCCTTTGGAATATATTTTATATACTCTGCTTTTACACGGCACCTTTTCCTTTCAAACTGCATCTGCATCAAAAGTTTTAAGCTTCAAGTACAGTTGCAGACCTGGTCTGGCACTCTGGTCTAGTGGGGTTTAGACTGAGATGATCTTTAAGGTCCCTTTCAACCCAAATCATTCTGTGTTTGTATCAAAACAGGACCATTATATTTAATATTATATTTTAATATTCCTGCTTCACTATTGTTTCCCGCTCTCCCCTTTTCTCTGCTCAAGGACTCAAGGGCCCAGACGAAACCAAGACCAGAGAATTTTTGGACAAAATCTTCGAGGTCTGGGAGCAAAGCTGGCAGAGGGAGGAGCTCATGGAATTCTTCATGATCACACCTCAACAACCTGGGAAGTGCAGGGCACACACAAAGGACCCAAGTGATACTGGATGGATTTTTAATTTTTTTCTCTCCAATAAACAATCAAGTCAGGGGCAGCTCTGACATTTTTTCTCCCCCTACAGTAGCTTGATGAATTGTAAATTATTTCTTGAAGTTTTTCCTCTTTTCCTGTCTCAGATGGGAGAGGAAGTTGATGTTTTCTAAAGGCCCATGTCATACAAAAAAAAGAGAACAGACATCCTCTTATAGGATCTTGTACCTGTCTGGGTTGAATAGATATTTGGGGGAAAATTGCAAATGCATATAAAAATCTTCTTGGAAGTCCCACTTTTGCTTTGATGTGTAATGTGAACTGGGTAATAACAAGGCTGGGAGTATTTGAGGTTCTTTAAACCCCATGTTATCAAAATATGGTGTAACCTAATCTCAAGAATGTTGCATCTCCTTTTATCTCTCCAGTCCAAAGTTGATTTTCTTTATTTTTGAAAATTGCTTGACATGTTCAAGATTTAAATATAAATAAATTATAATTAATTGAAGAAGGTGATCTGTCCAAAATACCAAGGAAATTTGGGATTAGACTGGAATGTGTTACTTAACACCATAGGACAATGTCCAGCACTGAGCTTTGAACAGAAGTATTTAGAAAAATAAACAAATTCCTCGTTATATGCTGAAGGCTCAACACTGACCTAATGACTCCATGAGAAGTTGAAGTCATCCCAAGAAATTCACAGGAATTACTGTTTGTGTGGATGTGAGGAGATCTGTGTGCTGGACAGAAGACTGGAGGAGACACAAAACTGTCCCTGGTAGCTCGAGGAAGTCACTGAGAGAAGAATTTTTCAAGGATCTTGTGCACTAAAAACAGGAGTGGAAGGATCCAAACTATTTTAATGAAACATACTTCCTGCTCATACCAAAGAGGTGTGGAGAAAAATCGGATCTTCCAGGAGATCCAAGCCAAATGGATCTCAAGAAGATCCAACATCATGTGGGGCATTGTCGCACGGTTGAACACAAAACAATCAGGCAACTCCAGGAGCTCAGCCACCAAGGCCGGGCGGAGGGCAAAAAGAGCCCCAGCCTCTCTTTATTCTTATATTTATACCTTTTTACAGACAGTTATGGATTGGACAGAGGGATTTCCACTCCTCCAATTCCATAGGTGAGAAACACAGCCCATCACATTCTCCAGCCCAGAAAGAAGAATGAAAAACAACATCCAAAGTACAAAACAATCCTTGGCCGGTTATAGAAACATGGATTGTTTGCACAAAATCTGTGAGAGCCTTTGCTACCAACTATAAACACAGCACTCTAGAAAAATCAGGGCGACAGGGCATCTTACTGAACGTTGGAGTCCTGATGGGCCCCTGGAGCAGGGCACACAAATGTCCATTTCTGCAGGCTCCCCATTGCACACACCGAGCACACAGTGCTGGAAGACAGCAGGGTCTCTGAAGGCCCAGCCTGAAATCTTTAGCAAACCCCATGTGTGTTTCATTCATTTCAATAGGAAACGTCGTGGGACTCGGGAGATTCCATTCATTTTTTCCAGCAGTTGTGCCGAACGTGTCTGATTAAACCCCTCACGCCTGCGCTGCAGAGGAAGTTCCCTCTTCACAGCAAACCGTGCAATTTAATACTGCTCAGGCAGTGGTTAGAGCAGAGGTTTAATTGGGATATTCCTTGTCGTGGGTAATATTGGGTTATTTTTTACGATTTGTGAGGAAGGGCACGCTGTGAAGCCGTGTAAACATCGTGTGTTTGGCTGCCGAACACCAGTAAACAGCGGCGGAACGGCGCTATCAGATGTTCAATTTAAACACACACCCAGCTACCTCTCCTCCTCTAAATCAACAGTTTCCCTCCAGAGTGATGTCAATAGACTGCTGCACATGGTACTTTCTTTTTTTTAATAATATCTTCATTTTAATGTGGATATTGCCTTTTCACCTGGGAGCAGGGCTCTATTGAAATTCTAATGGGAGAGCGTATTCTTTAACATGAGAATACCGAGGGCCTGCGCAGACGCGGCGCAGAATGAGAGACGGAGCATTAACTGATTTTTCTCCCTCCAGAAGAGGGGCCTATGTGGGTCAGACTCGCAGGGTTTTTCCCCTTCCTATTTGCCTTTAGTTCCATAGCAACAATAATTTTAAACTTCATATGCAGCGGAAGAAAAAGGAATCCAAATGCACCTGAGTTACTGTACTGTACAAGGGAATTTAATTAAGAATATACACATTAGAATTTCAGTGGGAGCGCCTATTTAATGTTACTTTATTAAGCCTTCTATCAAACCCTTTTTTATGTATATCAGTTGATATACAATTAATCTGCTCTCTTGTGAGAAAAAAATAGCACCTGAGGTGGATGAAAAGTGTCAGATTATAATAATTATAAGCAGCTGTTCACTTGGAATCACCTCTGGCCTACATGGGGGATGCTGTGAGCTACCACTTCTCACAACAGACCACCTCATTAGACTTGACCTTCCCAGCTGGGTATTTCATTTGTGTTTTTTTAATGGGTTTGTATACTGCAAATCACAACCCCTCGCCAAGGCTGGCTCTTTGTTGCTGTAACAAAAGGGAGCAATGCAACTTTAAAATAAAATTCCTCTCCCCTACGTCGGTGAAATGCCGTGGGTGGAGTGGGTGCCTCCCCAGTATGGGACTGGTGATGCAGAGGACATCAACGCCTTGCTTGGGGTAAATGCCTTTTTCCCAGTTTCCAGGTAGTTCTGTTCTTCTCAGTCTTCCAAGGTTAAAAAAATAAATGGTTTTGTGAAACTTCAGCATTCCAAACTCCAGTGCCAACCAGCATCAAGGTGCCTGAATTGGAGAATGGCACCCATGGTGGAAAACATCCTGCTCCAGGCAGCAAGGGGAAAACCTGCATTCCAGTTTGGCTTGTGGACCAAAGGAAAAGCAGCAGTTTGGCCTGTGGACCAAACTGGAGGCCATCTCCAGAGAAAATTCATCAGTGCATGTTTCCACATGGAAATGCACACGGAGACAGAGCGTTCTCACCGCCGCCTTCCGTGCGCCACATACGTATGTGCACATGTACATATAAAATTAAGAGATTAAAAAAGCTTCTGAACAATATATCTGGTTTCTTTTCCCCTTCCATTTATGTTTGTAATAAACTCACTCTCATACAATTAGCCTCAATTGTTTTTATATCTTCTGAGGCAATAATATAGGCAGCCTGGGGAATACAGTAGTAATCCGTATACCTGTGTTCATTTACCCAAATCACTATGGTTACAGCCAGGGCAAATTGTTTACTGTGAGAATCTTTGGAGCCCCTTTCCAGATACTAATGACCTTTCTGTTCATCCAATAACATCAACAAACCAGGGAGGCTGCCCACACCATTAAAGCCAATTGCCTCTCAAGTTACTGAGGGAGTTGTGCTTTTCCTCATTTATTTTCTCTCATCTGATGTAACTCACATGCCACTTTCTTGTCTTTAAAGAAGGGGAAAAACTGTGGATTATTGATTTGCTTCTGAACAGAAGACCAACCTAAAAGCCCCAATGAATTGTCACTCATTATTGAAATTACTGAACACTAATTAAACTGGCAGCTCAAATCCCAGCAGGCCACACTCATCTGAAGCTGAAATTCAGACACTTGGACAGTGGAAGAGAGAAAGCGTTAGCAACCACCAGGATTGTAATAAGCTTTGCATTAATTTTTGTTTCTTAAAGGCACATGCAAGGTTTGTCAGAGAGCAGGCAATGTGCTACCTGGACTGAGGTTGGGCTCTCAGGGCGTTTTTCCTGGTTTCCTTCCAGGAGGCATCCTTTCAAATGGGAATCCTACAATTCCCAAACAGCGCTCCTCATCCCACAAACCACGGGGCAGCACTGGAGGGCTGTACCAAGATGCAAAGCCTGACTTTGGTGATGCTGACAGAGAGCCGAGCATTTAAATTGAGTGGCTGGGAGGAAACTGAGTCAGACAATGCAGAGCCTCACGCCCCCAGTGCTGCCTGAGCAATAATAAATGCTAAAGATCATCTCGAATTCATAGAGCCCAATTTATAAAGAAACATCTTTGGCCCATTTTCACAGGATGTTCAAACTCCATATAAATTATGCATGCCCATGGTTAATCAACCTCAATTTTTTTTTTCCTTGCCTGAGAAGTAACCCTTCATTTGTTCAACTTCAAAGAGGGCAGAACGAGCAGGGAGAGGGCTGGGCTAAGTATTCAATTTGCACTCTGTATTTATGAACAAGACTTTAATGGTGGTAGTGAGGGAAGTGAAGGAGAGAACTGGCCTCAGTCATGCTATAGATCTCTCTTGGTTTTATAGCCCATGTTATACAGTCCTCAAAAGGCAAGGGAAAAAAACAAACCACAGGCACGTCTGAAAAATGTTGGATTTTGGATAGTTCTAATCTGTTTTTTGGAATTAAGGCTGTCAGAGGGAAATACCCAGATCCAACACTGCACAGAGAGTGCCCTTTATAAATATGGCTTCCTATGCATGTTCATCTCATGCCAGAATTGGTTTGGAATAAATGGCAAAACAATTCTCCCTCTTCTCTCTCTTCTCTCACTGAATTTCCCAGCAGCTGGTCCTTGGGACACGACTGGCGAAAGGTTTCCGAGTGAAAGCTGGAGAGAGAAATCTTTTAGGCAAATATCACCCTGGATGAAACACTTCACACGTTCCTGAGAGGAGCAGGGCCCTTTTTCATCTGGCAGCCACAAAAATTGAACCTTGCTGCCGATGCTGGAGGCTGAAATTGTTTAAAAAGTTTTTGCAGGGAGCAGATCTGTGTGGTGTAGGCACCGTGAGGTCCTTCCAGCAGCAGCGAGTTTTGGGAAGTTTAAGGAAAATTATTAATTATTTAATTCCGCTAATAAAAAATTAATTGCATTTTAGAACAAAAGAACGTGCAAACATCACCCTTCTATATTTAGGCGTGGAAACGAAGCTGTGGGTGGTGACTTAGAAAAGAAAGGAATGAAAATGCAAATGTCCCATTATATTCTGCTGAAGTGTGAGCTGATAGCATCTCTTGTGCCTTCGAGTTCATCCCATGCCAACACCAGGAAACCTGAGGGGATGGAATCTGCAGTGGATTCATGTGGGACACTCCTGGATGGGACACACTGTCCACCCCTGTTTGATGTCCACTGCCACAGGGCAGTGCAAACCCAAAGATATCCATTTAAAAAGGATGCCTTGGACAGAACTGGGATTTTAAATGAAGTCTGGATATCTGGGATCTTTGGGAAAAAAAACCTTAAGTGTATCCCTAGGTTTTGCACCAAGCGGTATTTCTGTGTCACCTGGACAAGGAAGAGGATTGGGATTGTTGGGAATGGTGGGGCACACCTGAACCACACAAATGAGCCCTGTCCAGCATTCCAGAGCTCAGGGAGGGTTTGGACAATGCTCTCAGGCTCATGCTGTAATTCTGGGGATATCCTGTGCAGGGCCAGGAGTTGAACTCAGCAACCCTCGTGGATCCCTTCCAACTCAGGATGTTCTATTGATTCCATGCTGCTGCTGGACCCAATCCTGCAAGAGCATATCCAGATATTCCACATCCCAAATGCCACTGCATTTTGAGCACCTGAGCAGCTCAGAGATGAGTTTAAAGCCCTGGGCCAGCCTGAGCCATGTGTGGGCACCAGGAGGGACCTGGGCACCAGAGGGGACCTGTCCTCAGGGGCAGCTTCTTGCTGCAACAGGAGCCAATTAACAATGGAATATTCAACATCTTCCCAACCTGCCCTGAGCCTTTAAAATTGAGCTCACCTCGCACTTCTCCTGAGTGCTGAGATGAATTCCAGCTCCTGCAGTGGCACCCAGACAGAGGGGAGGGTTTCTGATGGCTCTGCTGGGGCTGTTAAGTGCTGCCCCTTTATTGTCCTTGCAGGGGGAACAGTTTAACAAGGCTGCTACCAACAAACAGCACAATATTTCCAGGCGTCTCTTCTGCAAGTCACGGTCAAGAGGAAAATAATTTCCATATGCTGGCCTTGTGTCCTGATTTTTATAGGGGTCAGAGGGATATTTGTTCTCCAGAGCAATGCTTAGTTTTCCTAAAAAACCAAAAAAAAGTCATGCTCCATATTCTTTTAAAACCTTGGAGTAAAGCAAAAATTGGGGTTTTAAGTAAAAATTAGGACGCATTTATATTTATTTATTTTAAAATACCCTCTGTAGCTTTACAATAAGTGGTTAGAGCACAATGCAATCCTCCTCCATACACGAAGCATCTTTTTAATATGCCCTATCATGAAATTAATTGGACATTAAATAGCAGGAGAAAGACATATAATAAAACCTGCAGTTATCACGGTTCCCAGTGTGACAATACCCAAAGGTTTGAAGGTTTAGTTAAGCTCCAAAAGTTTAAATACTTTTCCAAACCTCGTCGGGTTAGAAACGAGCAGCCTTTCTCATCAGGATTCCCAGTATTCCTGGGTTTGGCCGTGGCTGCACAGGCTGCCAGGAAAGCCTTTGTTACAAACCTCCACTAATCCCACTTGTGTCAAAAATGAGGAAATGCAGTGCTCGTGCACCAGCAGCGCGGAGAGGGGAGTTAATCATTCCGATTTTTCAGGGAAAAAATGGGGTTTGGAATTATTCCTATCCAAAATGTCCCCTGTCCTGATTAGACTTCAGAAGAAAGAGATTAAGAAATCATATTTGAGAAACTGGGAAAGCTCTGTCCAAAGCTTAGGCATGCCAGCTGTGACTGAGGACTTGAAAATCTCGAGTAGAAAGTGTCTTTTTTCAGCAAGAATCAAAGCTTCTTAAGTTCATCTTTTTTTTTTTTTTTTAAGGCTCTTTGGACAGCTCTAATTGGGTTCCTGCAAGTGCAAAACAAGGGAATCCAGATTGTAACAGGATGCTGAAATTATAGCAGAGGCCTCTTGGAAATTAATGCTGGATGCCCTCATTTCCTTGCAGAATCCATGTCCTGGCTGTCTTGTGTCTTCCAGAAATTCAGGCTGCCTCCCATCCCTCCTACCCTGCTGTGGTGTGTTGGATGTACTCAGAAAGTTGGGATTTCACCCATCCAGGATGGCAGGAAGACAAAACTCCAGCACACAGAAAAGACTGATCACCAAAATCTCTGCAGTACCCAGAGCACCTCCCCAAAAAAGTAAAAAATTCCACAGGAAAATCCTCTTAAAAAAACCCAAACCCTTATTTTATTTAATTTAATTTAATTTTATTTTATTTTGTTTTATTTTATTTTATTTTATTTTGTTTGTATTTTATTTTATTTTATTTTATTTTATTTTATTTTATGTTAATTTATTTATTTTATTTTTATTAAACCCCAGATTTTGAAAAACAAGTAGATGCTTAAAATAGTTGCAAACCCAATCTGTCCTAAAAAAAAATCTTCACAGGTAAAAAAAAAACCCTCAATTTTTGTATTATTCTTTGGAGGTTTTGCATCTGGGTGTTCCTAACATTACCAAAGTTTTCTTTGGAAGAGACCAGGCTGGGAGCAAAACCTTCCCTTGGAGACCACTGCAGTTGTGCGACAATATGGCTCTTCCCTGACTTTATTTTTGACTTCCTGGGAGAATTAAACAGATTGAAATGTACTGAGTTTGGGAGTGAAGGGAGAAATGTCTTAATTAACTGCCCGGAGAGCCCAATTCCAAGCTGGATTGGCATCCAGTGTCATCTCCAATGGGCCTTCCCTGGTCCAGAGGCAAAAAAAAAGGTGTTGCAAAGGTGCAAAACCTCTTTCAGACCCTATTTTTCAGAGCTGCTGGAGACTGGCACCACCAAATTTCTCTTTTCTTGTGTTTCAGATGAATGTTGTGGATTTTATACCCCTTGGAACAGATATCTGGGATAACGTTGAATTTTCTGATCTAGTGGGTGACATCCCTGCCCATGGAAGGGGTTTGGAATGAGATGATCCATAAGGTCCCTCCCAACCCAAGGCATTCCATGAAATTCCAATGAAAACATCACATGTTGAGAAGAAACCTGGCAAGGCTGAAAACTTGGGGCTGAGCTGTGCAACCCAGAATTTAAGCTGAGATTTAATATTAAGCAAAAGAATAAGTCAGCCATGGTGTCAAAGCCTGGAGTTCAAGACCAAATAAGAAACCATGTTTGGAAGAATATTAAAAGTACTTTGAATGCCTGCATTCCTTTTCTGGGGAATGTACTCAGTCCCAAATCATTTCAGAGGCTTTGATCCCTCTCTTCTGACTTTTTCAGTGCCTTTTTCTAGACAAGAGGTGTCAGGCAAGGACCACCTCAAAAAAAAACCTGGTTTGAGTCGAAGTCAGGTCCCGGTGTTAAATGAAGGAGAACCTCTCATTGCAGCTGAACAAAAGGAATTGCCAAACACTTGCCAATCCAGGAGCAGAATGGAGAAGATTAATTTTAAATGCTCCTCCAGCTACTTCTTAAAACTGGTTTGGCTTGAGCCTGAAGAGGCAGCTATTTAAGCACTTGAAAGAGACTAAAGGCTCAAGTCTAATCTCGACTACTCAAATGCAGATCACCAGGTATCTCAAAAAATCCATGATTGGGCTTTCACGTGCATGCCCAGGAGTGCATTTTCCAAGGCACACAGAGATGCAAACCCACGGATTAGAGATTAGAAATGAGCTGCCACTGCTGGACTCAAATTTTTGTGTTATTTTTCTTTTTATCGTGACCTTCCAAAAGGGTTTAATTGTTTGATTTCAGTGTTGTGGAAGATACTGAATTTCAAGATGTTGTTTGGTGAATCCCACGCATGTTAATTCTTAAAAATAACTCTTTCATTTGTTATTGCAATGGATTGCTTTTTGTTTGACTCTACAAATACATGTTGGAGCGTAGGAATTTAAAGCACTTGTGAGATCTTTCAGTGCTGTGCTGGAAAATTTAACGAGTATTCATTAGGAAAGGTGGAAAAGGTGGAATCCACGAGCTGAGGGCAGTTTCTCCACACAATAGTCCTCTCATCACTGACACATAAAAATTAAAATATAATATGAAACCCTGATCTGGTTAATACCAGAGTTGAGTTTTGGATTATCTGGAGATAAAAAAGGTTTTCATTCAGGTTGATGAATGGACTTTGCTGTTTAGGATCTCTAAGCACACTTGTCTCCCTCAAGTCATCAGCAGGGTCCATACAAAACTTCCAGAATACCCAGGAAAATCCCATTTCCCCAGTTCTTGGGCTGTTCCACCGTGCAAAGAGAAGTCCAGTCAGATGACCCACAAGTGGAATCCCTTATTCTCCTGCTGCATCTAAAAATACTCCAACTTGGGAGCCTGGATCCCCTTGGGCCAGCAGCAGCTTCCCCTTGGTGCTTTGTCAAGCACTGACAGCATAAACCCTCCTGGATCCCCTCCCACAGCCTTGGAAAAAGTGGGAATCCTGAAAAACCAGCCTTGGAAAAAGTGACAATCCTGAAAAATCAGTCAGAGCAAGTCTTGCTCTGGATAGACATGAAAAATGGGGGGTGAGGACTTTGTCACCTGGGCAAAAAGGGGATTTTCAAGGAGAGGATTGCTAGGAGTGATCCTGGTTTCTCCAGCTTTGAGCACACTCCTTCTCCAGCAGGGAGAATATCCATGGTTCAATACATCCCAGGTTATGCTGATTCGCATTCCTCGAGTGAGGCTGGGAAGGGAAAAAAAGACAATTTCAACCCAAATGCTCCTTTTGCTCATCTGTTCCCTCCTCACATCACTAAAAGACACTGGTAGAAAATCAGTTCTGTCACTTCCTTGTTAGAGAGGTGCTAAAATCCTTCTTAGTCAGGTCACAGTGTGATCGTTGGGTATCAAAACCATACAAATGTTGCCTGCACACACAAATTTTTTTTGTTTAGCACCTACTATGAAATGGGTACATCCCAAATAAATGTAGAAGTGAGGATTTTCATCCTTCAAAGGTATAAAAGACATGACTGCCCTGACCAAGAAGCAGGAATGGAACAAACAAAAGGGGAAGGAACATCAGATGTTGCAGCTCCAGGATCTTTTTCCCGGTGTTATTTCTGAGTTTGGGGTGGGGGTTGGCTGCCTGTTGCTGGTCCCTCTCTGTTTTTTTGTCTTTAACCTGGTTTCCAAGGGAAATGAGGCCCAAACAATTCCACACTCCGTGGGACCATCTGTCAGTCTGTCAGTCCTCCCAGGAACCTTGGTAACCTGGTTTAGAATTTCAACCAAAATTCACAGAAGGAATCAAAGTGCTGGGATTTCTTCCTGCAGGGCTGGATTTTCTGCAGGATGAGTGAACCTCTTGGAGATACTCTGAACAACACAAGTGCCTTTTCACTCCCTCCACAAGCACCTGTTGGGCTGAGCATAATCCAGAGCTTAAATAGGAAGGTAAATTCCTCTGTGCTTCCTGTCCCTCAACTCAGTGTCTCAGCTGTGATGTCAAAACAAATTTGCAAAGAACCATCCTGTATGAATGATTATTATTGAATAATAATAATAATCATTATTATTGTTTTGCCAACTTTTCTCAATGCTTTGTCCATTTACGTGAAAAAGACATTTCAGGTGGCATCCTGCCCATGAGTTCAGGTAGAGACTTTAGGAAGCTCATGTCATTCCTTGTTCTGAGGGAAGGGTAACTTCCTGAATTTTTTCAGGACAGGAGATAATTCATTTATTGGTCCTATTAAAAACCTCGGATGATGCCAAGTTGAACACTTTGTGGAAGATTTTTGGATTCTTGTGTTGGTTGCTTGCTTGATGCAACCCAGTCACTCCAAAAACCTTTTTATTATCCAGAAATCTGGACCTCTCAACATCATCCTAATCTGATCAATACTTTGCAGAGATGACCCATACAGAGAATCACTCAATTTCTGGGATGAATTTGGAAGATTTTCCACCCTGCTATGATTTCAGAGCCTGGAGTTTTAAAGAAAAGGCTGATTTATTTCCTTGCCCAGTTCCCTTTGCCTGTGATATTGTGAGTACTGGGAGAATTTGCTTTTACTCCTGTACATGATGTTTCCCACACCTTTGAATATTCCATTTATTGGACAGGAGTAACCAGAGATTTCCCAGTTCTGCTTTGCCAAGGGTTTGCTTTCCATGCCTAGAAAGACATGGGATCTTGTTAAGCTATAAAAAGGTTTGTCAAAAGCAGCTGAATGAGAAACTCTTGGGAATAATGTGACTGGATACTGAAAATCCCAGTGAGCAGCTGGGGGCAAAAAACTGAGACAGTTTGGGAATGCAACCTAAAGGGAGGGAATTCTGAAATCCCCAGAGCAGCCATCCTTCCCAGGATCCAGGTCTTCTGTTTTACCTTGGAACTCAAATTAACGTGGAACTCAAATTAACTTGGAACTCAAATTCCAGTCCTCCTCTCCACCAGTCTCACCTCCTTTAAGAGTGAAAATTTGAGACAAACTCTTCTTGCAGAGAGAGGAAACTTCAGGTGGATGTCCAATTCCTTCAAACATTCAGGGAGTTCTGAACAGCTTGGATTCCTCCTTCTCCATCCTTTCCTCTCTTCCTTTCTTTCTTCCTCATTTATATCCAGAGAGAAGAGTGAGCACCACGAAATTAGAGGGTCTCCCACTCCTCCAGCACCAACAAACGTGGCTGTGCCTCGGTGATTTATTGCAGCATCAGAGTGGTGTCAGTGTCGTTCGGGGGGTTGTAACTATTTAAAACCCCCATTTTCATATAACTTGTCCATAAAAATTCACTCCAGCATGGAGATATTCCCAGCAAAGCAATACTTTAAATAAGTGGGGGGAGAAAAAAAAAAAAATCTCACCATGTTTTTTTCAGAGGTTTTATGTCTTTCTGCCCAAGGTTTTTTTTGATTCTTCCTTTTTGTCTCTTGTGTTTTGTCATGAAGGTCACATAAAAAGGGATTT
>VZTZ01035695.1:131229-151965 GCA_013400955.1 Drymodes brunneopygia | reverse complement strand
AGAATATTTTCATTTTGATGAATTTGTCATGGCAGTTGTTGAGGGCGGAGTGAACACAGAACTTTCTCTGCTGCATAAATATTGGCTGGTGGGAATGGTCAGAGCTCCTCCCTCCTCATCTTGAGCTAAAAACAAGTGGCAACAGCCAAATAACAACTCCTGTGTGATTGCACTTGTTGTGGCCATAAAATAATTGAGATGGCAAAAGTTACTTGAACAGTTCTTGGTTTAGAGGTATTACTGGATTCTAAAAAATCCAGCCCCCATTTCCAGCTCCAGCAGGGGTTGGGCAGCCAAAAAAATCTCTTCTGACACTGAGAAGCAGGGCTGGGTCATTGCTCAGGGTTTTTGCTTCTTTCTCTTTTTGTTTTCCCCCCCTGTTTTCCCCCTGGAGCTTTACAGGTGAGTGTTTTTCCCAGGATATTTTCCAGGCTGGTTTCTGACCCAAAGCTCGGTTCTGAGTTGTGCCAGTGCCTCCCACATTCCTGGGAGGGGCAGGGGGAGCCAAGGGTGGTGTTTTCCACCTCGGGTTTATTCCTGATCTTCTGATCAAAGCAGATTCAGCCACAGGTTCCCAGTGCAGCGGCTGTTTGCATCTCAGGGATGCTCTGCTGAGTCAGCCCCAAATTTGTGCAACACAAATCCCAAAGAGCAGCTTCCTCCCCTTCTCCAGGTGGGAATTCCTTCTCCAAAGCCCTCCGTGGTGGTGGGAGTGGAGGAGAGAGATTTTTCCACGAACATTGGTGGTGCAGAGCAGGATTTGGAACGGCTACAGCACATCAATATGTTAATAAAATACACTTAAATCAAATCCTATTGAATCTGAGGCCTGAATTCCAGCAGCAAAATGGTGTTTAAGATGAAATACTGTGAGCAGACCTGTATGCCTTAGTTCAGCTCCTCACTGCACGTGGGAAGTGGAACCAAACATTGTGAAACCAGCTCAGGTCTGAACTGTCTGCTCAAAAGAGTAACATCTCTAGTTTTAACATGAATTTTTAATTTTAGATGACACCTTTGACTGGAAGTGACAGTGGAGCAGATAATTTGTGTAATTACAGCAACAGCCATCGAGGAGGGAAGGGATCTCTCCCAAGCATATAAAACATGAGATGGATCTGATAGGGGGTGAACTCTGCAACCAGAGCTGCAGGAACCTTCTGGCCTGGGGAGGGTTTAAACCTGGGAATGTCTTCTGAAACATAACCAGATCAACCTCTCTCTGTGCTCAGGTGAAGCAAAGTGATGCATGAAGTGGAAGAAGAGGAGATTTAATGAAGGTTTAGCCCCCCCTCTAAGAGAGGAAATGCTAATGCAGCTCTGACAGCAGAGGGGGCTCCTGCAGGAGAGTGGGAAAACAATTCCATGGGAAGGACTGGAAGTGAACTTTGTTATGTTTACGTGGAATTCTGAGCAGGAAAACTGCATTCATGAAGCACAGGACGCTCAGTCCTGCTCACTGCCCTGCTTTAAGGTCCCACCTTCTCCAGAAATGCCTTTTTCATCAACCCCCAGCTTTTGCTCATGGCACAAACTGTCCCCAAGCTGGAAATGTCCTCGTTGTAGTGAGATGTTTTACACCTGGCTCTGGAAAATGTTGTGTATGATGTAAAAACATCAGGGTTTCTTGCAATGAATGCACAAATATTTAGAAAAAGAAGAAGTAACTGGTGCATATTTACAAGCCAAGGCTGGAAAAATACATTTTTGAGAAGCAAATTCCCTGCAATTGTTGGAGAGTGCTGCAAGGAGCAAATTCTCTCTGAATACCCTGTATAAAGAAAATAATCTTGGGGACAGCAATTTGTACACGCCTGAGAACTTGGTAATGATTCTAAAAGTCTGTTTTGGATAAATGGGAAATTTTTTGCAGCCGTTTAAAAATGTAAAACCAAATGCAATTTTTTTGTTGTTGTTGTTGCTTATATGAAGATCACAGCTAATTAGCCTTAGTTAAGTAAAGCACATCCTTTGAAAATTGGAGACAAGTTCCTTTGCCCTCTGAAGAATTGTCTGTTATTTACATTGTTAATATTAATATCCTGCAGCCTCTAAACTCGGTGTCATTGGAGACAGCCTGCAACAAACAACTCAGACCTCCAGGAAAAGAACGACTCGAGATATTTTTTCTTTTGTTTTGACACAAATTGAAATAACCAGTGATGAGCAGAGCCTAAAGTTCATAAGATAAAACCCAGAATCATGGATCATAAACTGGTTTGGGTTGGGAGGAACCTCAAAGACCAACTTGTTCCAATTGCCTGGGAAATCTGTGTGGAAGAATGGCAGAAAGCTCCAGGAGGAGCAAGGCCTGAAAGCAGAGATTTGTATTGAGAGTTCTTGCAAATCTGCTGGAGTTTCCTTTGGTTTTGGAGGAGTAAAGAGCTGCTGGAATTTTACTGGGGTGGCAGAGTGGGGTCTGTGGGTGCAGGGTGGATTTATTGTCCTGGAGAAGCGGGATGGACATTGTGTCCTCTGTCACTTCCAGGTTCTCAGTGCTCCTTCAGGGACCAAACCAAAGCAGCAACCTGGAGATTCAGCTCCCCAAGCATGACTGGGTGATGACAGTGTCCTGGAAAATCATGGAAAATGTTCTTGGGGGTGATGCAGAAATGAGTGGGATTTATTAGCATAGAAATGAGCACTGAAGGAAGGGGTTTGGGTGGTGAGTCAGCCAACAGCCCTGTGGAAATGCTGCAAAAAGGCAGGAATTGGCATTAAAAGCTTCTGATTATTTGTGTTTTGCTTGTACTTGGAGATTTTGGTAAAAAACAAACACTTTGTAAACTTGAGACTGGTGTGAACATGGGAAGGTGAGGAGAGGCCCTCCAGGAGCTGTGTCAGGTGCTGGAGTCAAACCAAGGACAGGAGAGAGGCTTCTGGCTGCACATGGCAAGCACAGAACATGTCAAAATTGAGGATATTCACCAATGCTGAGGCCTTCCAGATGTGCCCAGATGGAACCCAGGGATGCCAGCAGCCTCAAAAAATAAATAAATTAACAAAAATCCCCTCACTGGCTGCTCTACTGAACTATCTGGACTGAAAATAAATATTCCCAACAATAACAAAAAATATTTACCAAGAATGTGCTGCTAAAAAATGAAGTCCATATAATCCTGATCAGTTATACACAATTTTATTAGGTTTCAGTATGTTCTATCCAGGTTTGATAGGTTTAACATTTAGCTTCCCGTTTCTGAACTCTGTAAGAGGTTTGGAAGTCCCTGTCCCATTAATTACAGCGGGATCTGAGCACCCAGATCCCTAAACCCGCTTTGAAATCCTCTGCCTGAACAGATCTTTCCCCTCAGAGCTCCCGAGGTTGAATAGAAGCAAAGTTTCTGGGATATGATTATTTTGTGCCAGAATAAATCTTGTATAAGTTAAAATCCCTGGAAGCTCCAAGGTAGTAGGAGTTCTGTACTGGGGAATCTTTAACAAGATCACTGAAGAGATTATTGGTTCAATAAATGAAGATTTTTATCTGGGCTCCCTTTGAGACAAGGAAGACACCAAGGGAGTAGAGAGAAGTAAACACAACCCCAGTTTGGAGGGGAAGAGGAAAAAAAAAATGACTGGGAAAAACAGGCAGGATATCATAGACCAGCACATCTGACCTTGGTGCTAGGCAGAGCTCTAGAAACATTAATAAAGGATGAGATCACAAAACATCTGGAGAAATAAACCAGTCAGCGTGGTTTCATAAAGGGTAAATCCTGTCTGACAAATCAGGGGGATTTTTTTTTTGTGGGAGATGATGTGGAAAGCAGGCACGGGTGGGAATGCTGGGCTTAATTCCGTCTTTTTTTGGGCTCAGGGCACTCATCTGAAAGGATTGCTCATGTTCACTGGGGTGTGGGGTGGAGTGGTGTTGGTGTCAGAGGGAGGGATGGGAGGTGGAAGTGGAGGCAGGAGGAATCTCCAGCTGATTTAACCCTTGGTCACTGGAAGGGTTGTTAAACATTGAAGGAGCTGCCCAGGGAGGTTTGGAGTGCCCATCCCTGGAGCTGCCCAAGGAATTCCTGGAGGTGGCACTCAGGACTCTGGGCTGGGGACAAAGTGGGGAGGGGACACAGCTTGGACTCCATGGTTTGGGAGGGCTTTTCCACCCTTAATCCCAACCTTAATCTTGTGATCCTGAGGGTTAAACCACAGCTCTGTGCTCCTCTAGAAAAACCCGAGTGAAGGTGTTTTCCAGGGAAGTGAACAAAGTGGAGGGGATGGATTAAATCTGCAGAGAGCTCCTGCACAGGGCTGGGGAAGGGTGGAGGAAAACAATCCATCTGCTCTGCTTGGGAGAAACTGGGGATTTTTACATTTGCAGCTCTAAATTGTGGGAATATTCCCCAAACAAAGCTTAGGCAGGGCTCTGGGTGAGAAGCAGGTGTAGGACTAATGTGAAGCAGAAGTTAAACCCAACCCAGAAGTGTGAACTGTGAAAATATGAGAGTTTAATCTGACAAACTGTAAAATACTCACCTGGATCTCTGTAGCCTTGCCCAAGGCAGGGACACCCTGGCATCAAAAGGACATCCCAGGGATTGGGAAGGGCAGGGAATGGCAGCAGCATTTGTGGAGTTGCTACGTGCAGAGAGCCTGGGAAACCTGGATCTGTGCTCACTTGGGGGGAAAAACAAACTCTTTAAAGGATGATCTGATTTGAAGGTTTCAAGATGCTGAGGAGGAATTTGAGAGGAGATGAACTGGAGATAAACTCTCTAAGTTTACTCAGATTCCCAGGATGTGTGTTGATAAAATAAGTATAAAGGGGGAAAAAAAAGGAGCAGAAATAAAAATATGGATGTTTTTGATTCAAGCAGGGTGAAAAAGGAAGCAGCCTTCAATGCCATCTAAGTGTGCTGGAAAATCAGGAATAAAGGAGCTGGGGGGCAGGATCAGCTCTGTCCTTTGCTAGCATAACCCATCTCCTCACTAATTCCATAGTTAAAGGCCAAATAATTAATCTTTACTACCAAGACATGCAAGGAAAGGTGTGGGATGGGTCAGAGGGCAGGTGGCACCTTCTGTGTTTAAATGGTGACACCAGGAACAGGCAGAGCTGTACCTAAAGGAGTTTTCTTGGTTTATAAACTGCATCCTCTGCTGAACCTGCATCATTCCCAGGGGCCATTTTTAAATTTGTCTCCCTCTTTGTATCTAAAACCCCCCAAATTTGTGGTATCAGGAAGAAAACAGAATAAAATGTGAGGAAAAAAAAACGAACAACAAATCCCAACCCAAAAAACAACCCAAACCCACAATTTATGATAAAAATCCCACTGTAAATATTAAAGATTCCTGAATTCTCTTAGAGCATGAAGTCACACTGCTCCAAGCACGACACGTGCCAGGGTCTGGGTTTGCCAGGCTCGTGTAAAGAGATAAAAACAAAAAGTGCATCAGCCCTGAAATGCCAGTGAGCAAAGGGATGTGTGTCTGTGTGCTCTGACCTACAAGGAAACACCCAGCAGAGACCTTACTAATTTTAGTGCTGCTCCAGAAATATTTTTGCTGCTTGTATGACCTGCAAAGCGCCTAATTGTAAAGCTGTAGTTATTGTGATAATTCGTGGAGAAACAGGATGAGAAAAACGGAGGCAGTGCAGGGTTTTTGTGGTGATGGGAGCTGCATTCGTGTTCTCTTATCCAATGTGTGCTGAACTTTATGCACAAAAATAGAAATACCACTGTTGCCTCATGCTCAGTGACACTGGTGATGTGATGTGAGCCAGAACAGACAAGCACCACAGCCTCCTCTCTGCTCTAAAAAATCTCTTTTTCCATCAGATTGTAGGAGCACAGCATAAAGTCCCTCCTGTTTTTCTTAGTGTTGTTCAAATCCACTTCCTAAACTGTGCTTCTTTGGGGTGAGTTTTTTTATTTTTTCCTTATTGCAAACAGTTGGAAAATGAACCTGACTAAAATAAGACTCAGCTGGAACCTTTAAATAAATCTCTCACCCAATGAGAAACAAGAAAATGCTTTTTAAGGTTTGAAAATCTAGTCATAGGTTTGCTCAATTTGTGTGTGCTTCTGCTCTTGGTGGGTTTGATGAGGAGTGATGGCCCTAAAATTCTGGGTTTAGTACTGGTTTTAGGATAAAATACTGTATTTTGGTATTTTAGTATTATATTTTGATATTTGACTGCAAGTAGGAAATAAAATCTTGGGCAAACAGGGCTCTAGCACAGTGTGCTCATCTGTTTGCCCAGAGAGGCTGTGGATTCCCCATCCCTGGAAGTGTCAAAGGCCAGGCTGGACAGGATTTGGGGTGGGTTCCCCATCTCTGGAAGGGTCAAAGGCCTGGTTGGAGAGGGTTTGGTGTGGATTCCCCATCCCTGGAAATATTTCAGGCCAGGCTGGACAGGGTTTGGAGCAGCCTGGGACAGTGGAAGATGTCCCTGCCCATGGCAGGGGGTGGCACTGGGTGATTTTTAAGGTCCATTCCAAACCACACAAATCTGGAATTCTCTAATTCTATTTGTAGGGCCAAGATCCAAATGTCAGAGTTTCTGACTGCTTAATTTCTTTTCAGAACTGCCTGCTTTGGTGATTCCTTGTCACTTTCCCCCCTTTTTGTTAATTTTGACAGCTGTCTAATTGAACTAAACAGAAACTATTATTTCAGCTACTTCAAGTTGCTAACAGGAACAAAACAGGGAGTTGATAGAGGCTGGAATAACTCCATTCTCTCCCCAGAACATGAAGCTGTTGTGCCTATGAAACCACATTTCTTCTTTAACCCGCTTCTCGTTTGTCTGCATCTTCCGCCGCTGCCTTCAGGAGTGAGTCATTAATAGCTGCTATTCAGGAAAAAAGTGAGAACTCCTCCAGCCCATAATTCACCCTCACAATTCAAGCAGCGAGTCAGTTTTGAACCTTTTTCTACTGCATCATTCCATAACCACCAAACCAGATGGAGTGGCTGGTTTGTGAAGATAATGCCAAATTCACCGCGAGGCTGCTTGGCTCTCCCTGGAAAGCCCTACCCTGGTCAGGAGGGTTTGATCCCAGATCTCCACACTGGAGTTAGGTGCTTGGAGCTGCTGTACAGGTATTTTTTCCCCAGTTAGGAGCTGTGCCAGTGCCTCCTCCTGGTGCCCAGGGTGCTGTGACCTGCCTGGCCAAGCCCTGTATGCTGAAATCAGTGCTCAGCTCAGACCTGAAAGGCTCTTTCCTCACCACAGTTAAAAGTCTGCTGATTTGCCAACTCTGACTGCGAAACGCTCCTGCTGCCTGAACTGCTTTCCACACAACACTTGTTTTCTTTGTAAAAGCCTTTTGCTATTGATCTGAATTGACTGGTGCAGCAAAGCCTCGTGAGTTTGATGCAAATTGTTGCCGTGCGCTTACCGGGAGCAGCAGAGCAACACAAAAGGATGTTTTGGAGTGGATGTGCAACACTCTTATTTCGAGACATGTCTCCCTGTATTGATATTTGGCCTGATCTTGCTTGCAGAGTATAAGCAAGCAGTCAATTAACTCATTTTTAAGTGTTTTCAGGAGATGCTAAAGCTAAAATCCGAGGAGGGCGCGTGTTTGGGTGGAGGAATGCTGAATCTGCGTGTTTTCCTGCACTGAGCTGGAATTGATCTCAATCTTTCAGCTGAGACAACATCAACCTCCAGAATTTTATGCTACCTGTGTGTCAGGGCTGGGCGAAGCACCAAAAGGCCTACAGAAATGGCAACTTTGTTTTTAAACCTACCAAACTCACCGGTTTGGTGAAGTTTAAAGCCTGTTGTGCAGCTCAGTTACTTTACCAAAGAGCCATAAATAGGTTTGGAGCAGGAACAAAAAATCTCAATTCTTGAATGATATATCCACAAATAGTTTTGAAAGTAGGTCCTTGCTGGGGAAAAGAGGCCCCATGGTCAGTGTGTGCAACTGGGAGTGGGATGAAGTTTTATTTGCTTGAGGAATATGGGCATAGTAAGGATTTGGCAGTTCATCACTGTTCATGTGGGTGCAGCCTCAGAAAGGGAGGGTGAAAATTGCAAGAGCAGGACCTGTTGTGGGTAAACATTTGCCCTCTGTGTAGGTAAAGTATCCTCTGAAGGCAGCTGAAGTGTTGGTGACGAATAAGGTTGAGAATAAGAAGGATTTGCTGGCAGAAAGGCAGATCCCTGCATCTTCTGCCCACGAAATCTGCAGGAGTGTGCAGGTGGAGGGTCAGACTGCAGGAGATTTCCCTGCACAGTCCAAGCTCTGTCCCAGCAGCTCCTGGCCAGTCTTTCATGGAATCACGGAATGGTTTGTGTTGGAAAGGATCTTAAAGCTCATCCAGTGCCACCTCTGCCTTGGCAGGGACAACTTCCACTGTCCCAGGCTGCCCCCAGCCCCAATGTCCAGCCTGGCCTTGGGCACTGCCAGGGATCCAGGGGCAGCCACAGCAAATCTGGGCACCCTGTGCCAGGACCTGCCCACCCTCCCAGGGAACAATTCCTGCCCAAAATCCCACCCATCCCTGCCCTCTGGCAGTGGGAAGCCATTCCCTGTGCCCTGTCCCTCTATCCCTTGTCCAAATTCTCTCCAAATCTCTTGGAGCCCTTTTGGTCAGTGGTCCCCTTTCAGCCTTCCCTGAGCACAAGCTGGAAATCCCAGTTCAACGCTGTGGGCTAAACCATAAATTACCAGATTTATTCCTGAGTTAAACATCTCTGAGCCTGGCCTGCACATTTTCTTGCTAGGTCAATGATCTGCCTGTGGAGTCCAGCTCTGAGCTGCATCTGTGCCGATGCCAGAAGTGGGAATAACTCATGAGAGCTGCATTGTGCTTCCTCTGGCAGACAAAGCTGAGTCACGTTTGCTCCGTGTGTGAGGAGCAGGGATGTTCCCTGGTCCCTGAGCTCTGACCTGCTCAGGGGAAGGAGGTGCATCAGAAATGACCAAAAGACAAATGGGAGCCCAAACCTTGCTTAATCCAGCAAATATCTTTACGTGATCCCTTTGTGCATGAACGGAAGAGCAGCCATGGCCAGAGTGACCATCACTCATGTGGAACGCGTTTCCCACACTGTGATTTACCTCTGTGAGGGGAAAGAAACCCCAAAAAGCTTTTTGTGCCTGCACACGGAAATAACAACATTGCTGGTGGTGCCAGCTAGGAAATTTGGGGTGGCATCTGGTTTGATGATGGATGAGTGACCCTCAGGTGGCCCTGCCCACAACCAAGAGCTTCTCATTAGAAACAGAACCAAGAGCTGCTGATCTTTTCCTTTGTTTTTTTTGGCTTTTGCTTTTTTTGGTTTTGTTTTGTTTCTTCTAAAAATTGAAGTTTTGGGCGCTTAGTCTTGTTGCTTACTTGGAGGTCAAACCCTCTCTGTCTATCTGTCCCAGGAAAATTTAACACCAACAGATTTTCTGCTGGTTTCGTGTGCTCATCAGGTTTTTTAGGACAATTAATTTGCATGAAGAGACAAGAATCCTTCTCTGCTCCTTCCTCCTTCCCTTAATCCCCTGTGCCAAGCTTGAGGCACCACATGGCTTCGAGAGGAACTCCTGGGAGAGGCTCCCAGTGCCTGCTGAAGAACTGGAGAGTCCAGTACTTGTGAGAGGTTAGAAGTAAAGCCACAATGATGCTTTGCAAGCCCTCAAGAAGCAGATCCAGATTTCTTTCCCTGGTGATCCACAGCCCAAATCCGTCAAGGCTCCCACATCCAAATTTAAGCTCAGGAGTGGCCCCGCAGGACGAGGCGTGGGCTGCACTTACAGAGGTGCTGTTGATTCAGGATTAAGGTGAATAGAGCTGGCTCCTCTGGGGATGTGTGTGATGTATATTTTAGACTTTTTGAAGAACTTTTGACCTCAGCCATGCTCGTTTTGTGTTTTAAGTCGCCGTGATGGCTCCCACGACGTCGCGCCTCCTGAAGCTCGCGGTCGGTTGCTGGCGTGGTTGAAGAGTCGAGGATTTGAGAGGGGCCAAAATGGCTCAAGGAAATAAATCCCACTCAATTGAGCGTGACCTGAGCCCCTCACCCCTCCAGGGCCTTTGGAGCATCCCTGTTTATAGTCTTATGCAGAAATATGAGCAATATTGGTGACTCGGTTGCTCCTTTATGAAGGTGAATGGGGAATTTGGGGTCTGCTCTAAACTTGAGCTCTTCTCAACAGCAATATCACAGGCCTGGCACACAAAAAACAGCCCTTCAGATGGAAAGTTAGTCCTGAAATCCCGGCAAGTTTAGAGTCTCAGAAGCAAATTATCCCACTGAATTACTGTGGCTGAAAAGCAAAAGCAGAGGAGCACAAAGTGAATTTGCTAAGTTGTAAATTCTTCTTCTCCAGCAACTTTTGCACGTTTTCAGAACTGCTGGGGAGCAGAAAGGAAATAAAGCAGTTTACAAACTCCAAAACCATTCTGAGAGAGAAATTGTGGTTTTTATTTAATCGTAACATGCCAAAACTGCTTTTTTTAAAGTAAGAAATGGTGAGTAGAAGTGGGAATGTGATGTGTCTGTGCTGTCCCTGTTCCCATGTGCAGGACCAGAGCAGGGACACCACCAGGAGAGCACAGCCTAATGAGAGCTGAGTGACAATGGCACTGCCACCGAAGGACATGTGACATGCACATGAATATCAAATGAATTCATTATAATCACTGCTATTTCCATGAATACCAAATGAACTTATAATAACTGAACTCGTGAAGAGTTACCATTTTGTGACTAAAAAAAAAAACACGCCTAAAAAAAACCCACAAAAAGAGCAAACAACCAAAATATTGGAAAAAAATTAACGTAATTCTATTTTGGAGAAGGGATATTTAGAGAAGATGGTTGAAAAAGTGAAGTATTTAGAATCATACAATTGTTAATGCTTGAAAAGACCTTTAAGACCATCGAGTCCAACCATTCCCCAGCACTGCCAAGGCCACCACTCACCCATGTCCCCAAGTGCCACCTCCACATGGCTTTTAAATCTCTCCAGGGATGGGGACTACAGCATTTCCACTGGTAGATGATGGTTCCTGTCCATTTATTTTATTGTTTTTTCATGTAAATCTCTCATTTTTGAATGCTAGCTACCAGGTAATGAGGATGCAAATTTTTTTAAATTGCTTACTGGAAAACCTTGACTTAAAGTAGGTTTTATGGAAATAAATACCTTTGCTGTAAGAGGACAACTCTGCTAACAGTCTAGGAGGATATAAATTAATAAGGGCTCATATGTAGCACCTTTTAGGTAGTTCTTAACTTCCTGAAGCAGAGAAACTCTGGATTTGAGTCAAACACCTCCTTCCACTGAAACTTCAAAAAGCTGAAATTGTGAGGTGTGTTTATTTGTGATAAATATGCACCACAGACTGCAAACATTAAAATCTGTTAGGAATAGTATGCTGGGGCTGGATTCCTCCTTCCCTGCCCAGACACTGAAATCTGGGAGGTTCTGTGCTCTCCCTGCCTGGTGGGAAGCTCATCCCTCTCCTCCTTCTGGTTCCCAGTCTGGTCTTGTGCTGGTTTCCACTGAGTGAGACTTATTTTAGTTGGGACTTTGCCATTGGTGTCAGAACACAAATTGGATCTGTGTGATGGTGGGCTGTGGGATCAGGGAGGGTAAATGGACTTTGACTTCATGCCCTTTGATAGGGAAGAGAAAAGCAAACCTCCGTCGTTCCTCACATTGCGGGAGCAGCTACTGAAATTCCAATTAAAAGCTGTAATGGGAGCTTGGGGTGGATCTGTACCGTAAGACACTTCTAGGTCAGGCAGGAGGGTTGCAATAATAATAATCCCAAGTACATTTCCTTATTTAACTTTGTTTTTTATTGTGTTCAGCCCGCAGCTGTTTTTTTTTTTTTTTACCTTGTAACATAGTCCCTAATTGAGACACATGAAGCTCATAAGAGGCTTTAGACAAGATTCAGCTAGCCACAAAAGTCATTATCTCATTTTCATTTATTAACATGATATTTCCAATGGATTAACGAGGGTTTCCCTTTTGTTGCCTCTGCTGTGGCACTAGCCCTAAAGGGGCTGTTGCGTTTCTCCATCTCAAGTGACTTCTTACTCACATTAGATTACAGTAATGTACGTGTTCCAGGAATGACATTTATTCCACTTCTTGCATTAAAATTCCCCTATTTGAAGTAGCTGTAATTGCTGGAAATAGGATGAAGTGAACTTGAGTGTTGGTTTTAGCAATGAGCTGGTATCAAAATAGCTGCTGCGAGGGCTGGGCATGCAGAAATACTCTCCTTAAATTCCGGTGGCTGATCCTGCCGAATTCCTGGAATCTGCATGTCATGATGCAGAACTGGTAATTCCAATTTTCTGAGGAAGCCAGAGGCCGGGTTAAGAAATGGCCCTCTGTATTTTGCACAGTTATTTTTCAAGCATCAGTGGTCCTGCCATTCCAAAGAGCGAGGTAAGAGAGGATATTTTGGATAAGCAGGAAAAGCGCCGACGGGACACCCCGATGGGACACTGCAGAGGGATGTGGTGCTGAAGGCCAGCACAGGGAGCTGTGTTATTTTCCAGTCGTGTTTTCCAGCTCTGCCCACTGCTCCCCAGCTCCTGCTGCTCTCCCAGAAGGCTGCCCGAGCAGCATTACAGCGAGGACCTGCAGAGAGCCTGTCTGCTCCAGGCGCTGTCTGATCTTGTCTGACATAATTTAAACCTGTGCTTCCTGCCTTAGTTTTACATTTTCCAGGGCCTGAAAGGTTCAGTGGGATACAAAACTCGCCTAAGAAAAATATAAAGTAGGGGATTTAAATCAGTGCAGCCTATTGCTGCTTAATCTTACCTGGTATAAAAGATGCTGCTGGGTGTCTGCCATTAGGTTTGATATAAAATCAAGGCCTTAATTTTTTGTGGGTGTCAGATTTCTTCTCTCCAGTCCCTCCAGAGGTCTCAGGCCTAAAGGAGGAGAGTTTAAACCTGGCATTTAGGAGAAAAAAATGTGTCTGCTCCAGCCAAGCCTCCCCAGTGCAGCTGGATTTAGTGCTCACCTGTTCTGTGCCCAGCCCTGCTGTTCCCTGCCTGGAGCTGCACAAAGAAAGGAGTTAGCACAGAGTGATGGTGTGTTCCTTCTGGATCAGCATTTCATCAGCCTGAGGATATGAAAATCTGGAAAATTCAACTGTGGAGCTTGGAAGAAGATTTCTTCCTGCCTTGTCTACTGGGGAAAAAAAGAATCGGGGATATTTAATCCAGGAAGCTCCATCATATGTCAGGTTTAAGACTGTAACAGAGCTTTATAAAAACTCTTATGAACACAACCACTAACAGGTTTCAACATGAATTTGTAAACTGAAGCAGCCTTTGCTGATTTTTTTTATTGAATTTCTTCTGCACTCTCTATTCTAGAGGGTGCTTTTGGCTTTATTTGTTAAATTGCACTTCAAGGCTGATGTCTTGGGAAGGGGGCTGGCAGCAGCCTCAGCAATCTCGGTGTTGGCAGCGAGTGGAGAGGCTCCTGTGTGGGATCCCCTCCCTTTTTGGGTGGCACAACTGGAGTCATTCAAAGGAAAGCTTCAGATGCCTCTTTAAAGGATGGGTTTAAACTTTATCAGAGGGAGGGCAGGAAAAAGGCTTTATAAAAAAGTGGCATCGATATAAAAAAACTCTGTTATCGTTCCCTATGGTTTTTCTAATAAATAATCTCCTTAATATTACACTGAAACCCATGTGGGCAAAATGGCCTTACCCTGATGGGTGAAGGGACGTGTTAAGAAACACAAAAACCCCTCAGGTGACCCCAAACCCCTCTGCCTGGGATTCAGGCATTGTCACCAAATATTTGGCTCTGTCTCTGTCAGCCCCTTCCTGCAGTTTGTATTTCACAGCAAGGCTCAGAGAGGTGCTCTGTGCTCACCAGAGCCTGAACAGAAAGGGTGTCCAGAGTGTGTTCTTCCTTAATTTAAAATAAAAATAAATAAATACAGAGCATGAACAGTTGGAATAAAACCTGTGTTTTGGGTAGATTCCAATAATGTGCTTTTCATTGCACGAGATGCGACGCCTGTCAACACCTCCTAGTCAGATTCGCCTCTTTTTTATGTTTTTTATACAATTCCCCCCCTTATTTTTTGTAGCAGAGAGGAGTGTCCTACATATCGTGCTTCCATCTCCATACTGTAATTATTAATATAGGGTAGGGAGAGGTCACCTATGTTTTTTGGCAACAGTTATGTTCCCATGTATAAATCATGATAAAGTGCTATTACTCTGTAGGGTATGCTGATGTTTTCAATTTACCCTGTGTAAAATACAATTTCTTTCTTTCTCTCTTTCCCCCTTAAAAAAAAAAAAAAAAAAAAAAGAACAAATAAGGCTTTTGTTCCTATCATATAGATAAACTCATAGATTTCGCAACCAATAAAAATAATATTAATAAATATGAGGCATTGTTACAAAGTGGGTCCTAACTATGCAGCCTAATGTTTCAGTAAGTCTGTGGTGCACATCCTTTTATAGCCAATTAAGAGGATGTTTTATTTCCCTCATTAAAAGTGCAGCCCACAGTCACCATGTTGAATCAAATAAGTACGAGTTTGCACATCCTGTGCTCAACCTTTCCTCGAGGCACCGTAGCATTTGTCATCTTTATAATAAAGCTTTCCAATTTTTCTGATTAATATTTAAAAGAAATAACATGACCTGAGGAATATATATATAACATCCTTGTGCCAAGGCTCTCCGTGCTCTCTGGTTTAAGGCTAAGGTGCCATTAGATCACTTGGTATTCTGCATCATTCCAAGACCTATTTCCCAGTATTTACTTGCAGCAGCAACTTCTTTGTGCTCTTTTCTTCCTCCCAGATGAGAGAGAGAGATCTCACCAATGCTTGCTGTGTTTCAGTGGTCACCTGGATGCTCCTGGTCCTCAGTCTCATCCTTCCATGTGGAGATCAGGGAATGTTCCTCTAGGGATTGTCCTCTGAGCCATTACTGGGTCGTTCTGGGTCCACGAGCAAGTGGTTTCTGGATCAAAGTCCTTGCAGCTTTCTGGGCTGGAGTGCAGGGGGAAGGTGAGGTTCTGCCCCTTCATTCAGCTACCAAAACCTGGCTGGTGGCTGGGGGCTGTTGGGTCTCTGTCTCTTCTGGTTCAGGTGACAATTTGCTCATGTCACCACTGTGAGTGTGGAGATGACCTGGAAAAGCGTGGCTTCATCTTGTAAAGGCAAACCTGGCCCTCAGTCTGTGCCTCCTGAGGGCCTCGGGCTGGCTCAGCTTTACTGAATTCAAAGATCCTCCTGGCTGGAAAAGCGGGTATCTAGGCTAGGACTGGGGATGTCTGCAGATTGTAGAAAGATTGACCATTTACCTACATTTTTGTTATCATTTTTATTTTTGAAACAGCTGTGGTTGACAGTGCAAAGCATTAATGTATTAAACAAGAATGTGTAGGCTGAGATTTGACAGCAGAGGTGCTGGAAACTCTTGTGCAGTCATGGAAATCCATTAATTCCTTGGTTTTTTCCCCCTCTCCATGTCGTCTTTTATTTATTTTCTTTCATTTCTCCCTCCCTATAATAATTGGAGTCCAACAGAGGAAAACAAGAAGGGCTGAGATCAGTTTTGGTATTTTTTTTATTGGCACCCATCACTAAAGCCCCTCAGGTTCTTCAAACCATTACAAGCCATCACAGCTAGAATAACAAAATATAAGCCTTTAAACTTAAAGGCTCAACTATTCAGGGCTCTCTGTAAATTACAGACAAAGCTAACAAATTTCATACATTAGTCATGGTAAAAAATATTAAATTCCATGGTTTGTCACAGATTAATAGGAAAAAAAGATTAAAACGGCAACTTGTGTAAGTCATTTAAACAAATGGCTGTCAGAGATTCTGCATGTTTGGTAAAGAATTAAATAAGTGAATATCAGCAGCTGAACTTCTTGTGGATGAGCCAAAGCCTTTTGGAAAAGCTGAATATGGAACCAATGTTTTCCTCAATCCTGTAACACATTCAAACCAGCTGTCATGCAAAGAAAGAATTTACCATGCAGTGTTGCTTGTGCTTGTCTTAATCCATCCCCACCAGTCAAACACTCACTGCAGAGGGAAAAAAAAGGGGGAAACCTCCTGTGGACCAAAACTTGGAAGATGCAGAGAATTCCAAGATTAATCCTGAGGGCTGGGGTTGTTGTTGGCGGGGCCGATAACGCCGCACACCGCGGGACAAGAGTTCCGCTAATTAGCTCCAAGAAATAATTGCAAAAAGTTCTTTATGGAGTTTTGGCACTTGGGCAAGCTGGCACCAGAGCCAGAGGGATCCCAGACCTGCTTGGGAATGGGGTGGGACCCACATCCCAGGATCTGTGAGCAATCCCTGCCCACTACATGGAGCTGTCCCTGATGTTCCTACTCCTGCCAAAGGAGCATTCCCCAATTTCCCCCGCTGGAATGTGCACAGCACACTGAGGGATGGATTTTGCAAGAACGAGCCGTGTGTGCCCTCAGACTGTGACAATCTCTAAAAGTTGTCCTTTTTTCCCTTTGTGTTCTTTTCCCATTTGTTTCTGTTTCTTTTCTGTCAGCTGGGGAGATGAGGTAAGTCTTCCTTGCTCCTGATCTCCTGGAGATAACAGTGGGATATCGAGAACAGAACCTCACCCTACCTATTCTTTCAGCTCACTTCAACATACATCTGATTTTTATTTTTTTTCACTCTTCACTTCTTAAGCCATTGTTTTGTGTGGGGGAAGCATATGAGAAATCAAAGGAACCAAGTATTCATTTTCTGGATTTCCCTTTTCTTTCACTTCCTGATAAAGTTCTTCCAATTTGCAGCTCTTGAGAGTGTGATGCCACAAGTAGGCAACTATTGCAATTTTCTGGGTTTAAATCTGCCATTTTGGCTCTTACTTCAAAGCCCATAGCACAAAGTGCTGCTCTGGGTGGCCAGACCTGGCTTTTGCCCGGGGGTATAACTCAGGCCAAACTGGATTGGCTGCAGAAATCTTTGCCCATTTTCTTAAGCTGGCACCGAGGAATGGGCTCTGTCTTTTCCTGGCATCGCAGAGGCTCTGGGAATGCTCATTTTGGAATGGATTCAGGCAGAGCCATGTCAGGGGTAGTTTGCTCCATCAACACTGGCTTTAGTGTTTTCAGTAAATCTCCATTTCACTCAACACCGTTTTCATAAAACTCATTGTGAGTGAGCAGCAATCCAAGGGTTTAGAAACATGCAGCCTATATGGTTTGCCCTTTTTAATGTAAAGATTCATAGTTATCCTAATAACTTTCAGAGATCTCATGTTTGTGTTTATTCAGCAGAAAATCCACTGGTGGGCAGGTTGTCCTCTCCCATATCCGTATATTTGCTGGGATAAAGGAGCTCCAGGGGCTGCCTCCACTGGAAAAATTAATTGAACCTGAACTTGGGATCTGCTTTTCCCACAGTATCTCCGTCCCAGTCATGCCCCATGGGAACTCCCTCGCAGGAAAATTCCCAGCACAGCTCCTCAATGAAGGAGGTTGAGTGTCTTCTGATATATCTTGGATAAGCATCTGCTTGTGATATTCCTCCAAAAACTGGAAATACTCAGCTTGCTCCACACTGACTCATTCCAGCAGTTCGTGTACCACTACTGCTGATTAACTTTGGTTGACTTGGGAAGTGGTCTCTGACCTAGATTTAGAGTCAGGCTTAGATTTATAGTGAGACATCCCACACTTGACATCACCAAATCCTTCCACAAACCCAAATAGTGTTAATTTTGCTGGCGATTTCCCAGACTTGTGCAAAGTGCAGGATATTCTTCTGTCTGCTCTCCAGGCCCATTTGAGGGCTGGTACAGGGACAAGCCCTCTTGCCATCCTTGGTGTAGCTCTTTGGTTTAAACTTTGGTGTTGCAGGTCTGGGACTACCAGGAATGGGAATTTTATATCAAACCTGACTGCTTTTCACTGTCCTCACAGGATGCCAGGGCAGGTTTGAGTCTTGTTTTCCCTCTCCTTCCCAAAGGCAACCCTATGATTTACTCCTTTTCCTATTCCCTGCACTCTGGGCCATTCCTGGTTTCACTCATTCCATAGATTTTATTCCTATTTAAAACACACTTTGGGAAGGGAGGAAAAATGAGCACCGAGACACAAAGTGCTGTCCTTCATCCGAACATCCCTGCCTGGCTCTGCTGCTCCCACCTCCTCCAGCTCCTCCCTGCCCCCAGCTTTTCCAAACCTGCTGGGTGGCTTCAAACAGTCTCCTTGTATCCATCCCACGTTTAAAGACTTCTCTGAAAATAGGTGAACTCCTCTAGCAAGTAACCTGCTGGAGGAGCCTGTCAAGGGCTGGCTGAACACACTTCAGTCTCGGCAAGAATCAAAGTGAAACGAGGAGAGTCTCACAGAAAAGGGTTACAGAGAGTTTCACGTATTTTTGCAGCCTTTTCATGGCTTAAATTACACTTCCCCTTGTTCTAGTTTTAAAAGGCAGAACAGAAAAGTTAATTTTAACACTGAAAAATGAAGGCTCTTCAATTATTTATAACATTAAAATGTACAAATGTTTGATCAATGAACTTGAAAAAAACATGCAACTACAAAACCCATTTCACAGTGTTCTAAAGTTCATGTGGCAGAGATAGAGAAGTGAAATGATTATTAACAGACGAAGAGCAGCATTTTAATAACATTCCAGCTGTAATAATGAGGCTGACAAAAGCAAGGGAATTCAAAGCCAGCACTGATCTGACGCTCCCTCCTTAACACATAGCCTGTGCCTAATTTTGTGGAATGTGAGGTGTTGTAAGAAAATTGCTCTCGTGACAGGGACCCCCTCGCTGTGGTGCCCAGTGGGGTGGCAGCAGGATGAGGTACCTTTTGTTTTTAGGACTTTATTATTTTATACTGGAGTGTTTTGAGTAAATACACAGCTGTGTCTTCATCTTTTTTTTTTTTTTTTTTTAAATCCCACAAGCTTTACCATTACCATTAATAATAGTGGAAATATCTCTTTTTTTTCTCTCTTAGAAACACAGAAATAGGACATTTCTCATGAAGCAGCAAGAGGTGAGCCCAGCATGGCAAACAAGGGTCTGTAAAGGGATTATGGATCACTCCAACACCAAAAACATTGGTCAAGTATTGGGATGAGCCTTGTGACACCCAAATCATGGAATCATGAAATGATTTGGGTTGGAAAGGACCTTAAAGTTCAACTTTCACTATCCCAGGCTGCTCCAAGCCCTTTCCAACCTGGTCTTGGACACTTCCAGGGATCCAGGGGCAGCCACAGCTTCTCTGAGCACCCTGTGCCAGGGCCTGCCCACCCTCCCAGGGAAGGATTTCTTCCTGCTATTTAACCTAAATTTCTCCTCTCTCAGTTTGAACCCAAATTGTCACTTGCAAATCATGGTGCAGGAATAAAGAGAGGTTATGGTGAGCACAAAGTTTGTCCACAGCTGTCCACACCCCCTTCCAGTTTGGGAATGAATTGTCTGGAAGCCACTCCAGCTTCTTTGGCTCCCGGTGCCTTCGCCCCTGGGTCTGCTCTCCGAGGGCCTGACAGCTGGGAAGGGTTGGTGGTGTCCTTCCTTCACACTGACAGGATATTTTTCTTGGATAGGTGCACAGGTTTTCTTACAAAAAGGAGTTGATTTTCCAAATACCGTCCCTTCCCAGGAAAACAAACCCTGTGTGATCAGCCAACTGCACTATTGCAATAAATCCCGTCTGTTCAGCGCTTTTCCGAGATAAATGGTTACTCTTTGGGAGATTAGGATGCCTCTTATGCAACAGCAAGCTGAAAACTCCCCACTTTTATTCACTACAGCAAAACTGTGATGTTTATAAACAGATTTCCAAATGGGAAGGGGCACGTGGATGCTGGATGTGGAGTGGGATGCAAGGAAAAAGGTTTATTATGCTGAAATCTGTATTTATATCCTTGTAAAGGTAAGGGAGTGACATTTAGAAGGTGGCAAGCCTTGTCCAGGGTTTGTTAGAGGGAAGGAAGGGTTCCCTTGGCTCTGCCAGGGCAGTCAGGGACCCTCCCACCTCTTCCCTTCCCCGGCCTGGTTTAGAAGGGAGAGTTCTGGGGTGGGAGATGAGAGAATGGGAGAGGTCAGACAGAGCTTCTCTGCTTTTAGGGTGTTTCCCTCACCTTAACTGAGGAGAGAGCGTCCAAGCTGACCCCTTTGGTGACCATGCAGCCAAGCCAAGGTGCAGCCAAGGGAGCCTGGAGTGTCCCCGAGGGGTGGGCACTGCCCAGGGACCAGCTGCCCTTCCCTGAGCTGCCTTCTGAAAAAAAAACGAGAGCCCAACCTTCATGTCTTGGTCCTGCAGCTTCTAATTATGCCCCGCACAAGGCCTCAGATGTGGAGTCTTCTGCAGAAGCAGGACGGTGACGACGATGAAAGGGAGCAACATCAAAAGTGTCAGGAAGAGGGGAAGGCATCGCCATATCAGTGCTGAAGCCACATGAATATTCCAATTTGCTATGTGACTGTGGTACTAATTTGGAGGAGGGAAAAAAAAAAAAAAAAATAAAAATACGATTACGCGCGGAACGGCATCCACGCGGTGCCTCAGGAATGTGGGAAGGGAGAGTTTCCTAATGGGGCTTCTTGAGGCTGCTCTTAAGACACAAATGAAGTATAATTAGGGCTCATTAGGAGAGGAGGGAGGGCTGCAGTCACCCCGGCAGCGTTCACAGGGAGGAGTTGAGGCCACAGCGCTCACATTGGGTTGGGAAGGAGGTGGGAAGGGTAAGAGCTGGCCTCACACATCCCAGTCTAAGAGGATGGGTTGTGTGGTTTTTTTTTTTTTGCTCTGGGGTCTCAA
>VZTZ01035695.1:105844-131089 GCA_013400955.1 Drymodes brunneopygia | reverse complement strand
TCAAGGTTTTAAAAACACAGGAATGATGTGAAGGAGGGAGGCAAAAATACAAAAAATTAAAAAAAAAAAAGGAAAGTTACAAAAATTCTATTAATAAAATTTAGGAGGTTAAGAAATCTTAGTATTACATACAAAAATTGGTTTTTTTTGCTCTGGTATCCCAAGGTTTTAAAAACACAGGAATGATGTGAAGGAGGGAGGCAAAAATACAAAAAATTTTAAAAAAAAAAGGGAAGTTACAAAAATTCTATTAATAAAATTTAGGAGGTTAATAAGTCTTAGTATTACATATAAAAATTGGCATTAAATATTTAGGAATTCTATTAATAAAATTTAGGAGGTTAATAAGTCTTAGTATTACATATAAAAATTGGCATTAAATATTTAGGAATTCTATTAATAAAATTTAGGAGGTTAATAAGTCTTAGTATTACATATAAAAATTGGCATTAAATATTTAGGAATTCTATTAATAAAATTTAGGAGGTTAATAAGTCTTAGTATTACATATAAAAATTGGCATTAAATATTTAGGAATTCTATTAATAAAATACTAGATTAATAAAGCCTAATATTAAATATAAAAAATTAATTGGGTGCAGCTCATCAACTTCTCAGTGTGGAAACCATGGTGAGAGTCCTGCCAGTCCTTTCCTGTGACTGTGGCCACGGGATGGAGGAGCAAGAAGAGGAAATTCAGAGCTGGGGTGACTGACCAGGCACAGCTTGGGAATGAGCAGGAGCACGGCCTGATCCATATGGGATCCTGGAAAAAATCGACCTTTGCTCTCTGGAAAACAGCTCAAATAGTCTATGATGTGATGCAGGTTGGGAACATCATGGGAATAAGGCTGTTTCCTAATCTGGAAGTTTGGGGGTCTCTGGGAATTTGTGTATCCTGATAGTTTTGAACTGAGCAGGCACATCCACATTAATAGGAATTAATTTTACCCCTGGATAGCAAAGGTGTGGTTGGACTTTCCAGGCTGGGGGAGATGGACCAACACCAGGATTTGGGTCTGGCCTCTTGCAGGACAGGGGAGATGTGGGATGCTGCAGGATCAGGTTTAGGTTTAGACTGGAATAAAAGGTGGGATTTCAGTGTGAAAACATTTCCAATGGCAAAAATTCCACTTTGCAGAAGTTATGTGGAAGAGGCGATGTTATCTAAAATTATCCAAATCTTTCCAAGCATAGCTTCTTGCTTAAATTTCTTACCCATATGGCTTTTTTGGGATCAGTGTTCCTAATATCTTTTTCCAGCACAATCTGAACTAAAATCTGAACTCCCATCACTGATGATGCTTTCAGAGTTTTTTTTTTGTCCAGAGTTAGAAAAATCAGTGCTTTTTACCTCTGCTCAGACACTGTTTACAGCAAATGGTAAAACTGTGTTTAAATTAGGATAAAATATGAAAATTAATATTCATTGGCTTTTATGTTTCATTATCATTAGAAATTAAGTTTATTTCCTGGGTAAACAGTTTATAGCAAGCCATAAATATTTTCTGTTGACCTATTAACTGGTTTAATATATTATGAAGTTATTGACAGTTGCAGTAAAATTTATAAACAGCTATTAAACCTTTTAACATACTCGATGTGTCTAAGTCTCTATAACACGGAGAAATGATTTTTTAAAGATAATCTTCTCCTGATATTAAATTCCTCCAAGATTTTAATATATTGTCAAAGTTTATGGGTCATAAAATAAACCTAGAGCTTACAAAAAAATTTACACAAGGATATTATTTAAGAAAAAGGACATGGAAGTTTTAGTGCAGTAAGAATGATGATATAAGCCACTGAAACATATAAAAGTACATACCAAATACTATGTTAAAATAACATTAAATGTCTTGTATAAATCCACAAGTCAAGGTTTCAGGGTTTTTACAGTGCCTGACTCTCTTATTATTGTGTCTAGATAATGACACCCTCACGGTGCAGCACTTAGAAAAGCTCATTTTTGATAGATGTAAGAGCATGAAATAACGATAGACCAAGAAATCCTAATTTGGAATTCCCTGATAATGTAAGGTTAGGGCCCACACTTCGTGGGCCTGATTCCACAATGTATTACTCCATCCCGAGCCCGATGTAAATCATTGAAAATCAATAAAAATGGGTCAGCTGGCTGGTGTAAATTGGGCTGCCTTCATTACAGGCCATGGATGGATGCCAGTTTACACCAGCTGAGAAATTGGCCGGGTGCAGTTATATCTGTGTAAAGCTGTCAGAACTCAGTGATTCATCAGCAACTGCACATTTACTGCACATTTCTCCGTTTCCTTTCCATATATATCCCTATTTAAAAGTTGGGTGGTTCGACACTGCCCTTGAAGGAAGAGTGATGTCTCCCAACCTGATCCGTGGGCAGTGGAGGTAGCACGTTCCTCTGATCAGCAGGCACTGGGCGCTGGATGGAGAAGTGTCAGAGTTCTGTGGTTCTCCTTCAGATGCAGCTGGGGGGATGATATCCCAGCTGGGGCTGCACCAGGAGGGTGCCCTGCCCCTGTGTGTTTGTCTGTCACCTGTGCCTGGGAGCAGCAGTGGGGTAAAACCACATCCAGAGAGCCAGAGGAGCAGCCTGGACACCTCGGGAAGGAGAACAGCAGAACATAAAACACAAGTTACCCAGAGAGGTGGTGGATGCTCCATCCTGGAAGTGTCCAAGGCCAGGATGGACAGGCCTTGGAGCAGCCTGGTCTAGTGGAAGGTGTCCCTGCCCATGGATTAGGTGATCTTTGAGGTCTTTTCCAACCCAACCCAGCCAATAATTCCATGTTCTCACAGGAGGTGTGTCTGCACCTCATGTATCTACCAGGGTTGAGCTGAGGAGATCCTGCTGCTGGCCCTGGATGTGCTGCCTGGTCTGAGGTGAGGGACAGCCCTCACCACGGCTCACCTTCCCAGCAGGCTTCTTCTCCCACTGTTCTTTGAAGCTAATGAGGTTCTCCATAATTGCAGGCCCACAAATGAAGAGCTCCTGAAGATGGAGAAGAAAAAGGGGGGAGGATCATTTCAGTGTCCACTTGCCTCTCTCAGAGTAAATAGCCCAAGGAATGAGGAAATAGTGGAGAAATGTGATAGTCACAGGTAAAACCAAGAGCATGGCTGTGATGAAAGGGCTCAGAGAAGACACTCTGCTTCTCTTTAGATGTCAGCTCATCCACGTATTTTAGGTGTCCCCCCTTGAATGAGAGTGGCCCAATCCCTCAGCAGGGCAGAGCAGACGCTCCAGTTTAACTGACTCCTGCAGGACCATCATCCACCACTAAAAACAGCAAAACCCACAGGAGGTTTTTGGTGTTATGAATTCTTTACTGGGCCTGTGCCCGGTGGGCTTTCCACCCCACATCTGGGCTCCTCATGGGTCCTCTCCTGGAGGGCCAGAGCCACCCAGGTCCCAGGAGCTTGGTGGGGCTGGAATCAGAGCTGCCTTGCCTTGTGCAAGCATGGATTATCACTGACGTGACTTTGTGGTTTCCTACCTCAGCTTTGAAATATAGTAAACTCACAAAAGCTACTGTGGAGTTCAGAACAAACACAGGGGGTATGTTTAGTTATTTGTTTTTGTAGTAAAATAAAATATTTATTATACACAGACACCTACTGTGAACAGAGGGTAAGGCCACTGTGTTTTATCTCTAGGGTGTCATGTTTGACTTCCATTAGGGATGTATTATAGACCTGTGGGTTTTCATGAATTCAGAAAGTCCACTTTGAACACTGATTTCAAAGCCTACAGGGGGTGGGAGGAATGCAAGAACACTGCTTCGTAGCAAGGAACCTGTTGCATCTAACAAACACCTTGCGTTTGATAAGTCAGAGTTGAGGCAGGCTGTAAAGGAGCTCTTATTTTTAATTTTTTTTCTTCCTTAACACTGTTTTAAAGGAAGATTTCCTATTGTTTGCTTTGTGACTTCAGCCCATCTGAAAGCTCAAGGTGAGGACAATGAACGAGCTCCTGGAAAATGCACCATTACATCAGCATACTTTTCCCATTTTTCCCTAATTCCCTCCCAATGAATCATATGGGAGGAGAAAACGACCTCAGCCATCAGGTGGATACCGATCCATCTCCGTAAGTGCCTCTCACATTAATGGGGCTGTCCAAAACTCTAAGTGCCACTTGTGGGGGATGTGTGGAGGGGCTGTGGGTGGAGTGTGGTGCTGGGGGAGCTGGCTCTTCCAGCCCTGTGCCCCCACATCATCCTCAGGGTGGGTGGTGAAGGGTTGGCCATGAGGAACAGCTCGTGGAGATCAGGGCTGTGCTCCCCACAGCTCCTGAGCAGCATTTGAGCTCAGGAATTCATGGGAAGTGGGAGCATTCCCATGTTCTCAGAGCACAGGGGGTGGTGTGGGGCCACCATCTCCATGGAGGGGTTGGGGACAGCAAGGGGAAGGTGGAGAGGCTGCCAAAGGAAGCTGCTGTGAAAGCGTGAAACCTTCAGATGTGAATTTTCTTCTCCCTCCTGCCCCTGTTGCTGTCTGTGGCTGGACAGCCAGGGAGGGATGAGTCCCCTTCTCTTCAGGCCCGTGTATCTCACCTTAAACAACACAACTCAGCTGACAGCATTTGGAATAAAAACTGGACAGACATCAGAGCCTCACTTTGCACTTCCTGCCACCCAAGGCATTTGTGTTTTGTCACGACCACCAAACTAAAACAAAAACCAAAAATGCTGAGAAGACCTGGCTTTGTGAAATCAGTGCAGGAATCAAAACTAAAGCTGTTTTGGTTTGCCTCCTCCAGACGAGGAGTGTTGGTACATTTTGAATGCTCATTCACTTCCTCGTTCTTCGTTGTGTTTATTGCTGGCTGTGGAGGGAATGCACATGGATTTGTTTCCATAATGATTTCATGGAGAGGTCAAACCCCACTGAATCCAGATAAGTGCAGGAGCCAGCAGGGTCCTTCCAAGCATTGGAAAAGACTTGGCACTGTTGACTTTTGCACTGTGGGAAGGTCAGTGCAAGATGTTTCCAGTGCCTATTAGGCTGAGCACGACTGGGGCTGCAAAATGTGTGGTAAGAGTAAGTCTGTCTAGAAATACTCTTGCTAAGGCTAAATTCTGCTACTAACAAGACTTCTGCTCCTAATTATACCTTCAGTTCTGCTCCACTGACACTATTTTGACACTGGGTAACGTGTTCATAAGAACTTGATGCTCATTTTTCAGTAGATAACAGTGTTTATGTGCTCAGTCTTGCCCAGCACAATATTTAAAATGCCCTTGAAGCCAACCAGTTGGGATAGAACAGCAACAGCTGTTTGGTACAGTAACCAATGGACAAAATCATTTACTTGCATCCAAATAAAATTTCAGGGGGAATGAGAAAGCAGTTGAACCAGACAGCCTGGAAATATTCCCTTTGTTTTGTTTTGGTTTGTTCCGTTTTGTTTTTCCTGGGGATTTTACATCAAGGACGATGCCATTACACTCAGTAAAATTCCTGCTGGAAGCCAAAGTTTCACCTCATTCCTGCAAAACTGCATCACACAGAGGTTTTGGTAGGGTGAGCTCACCCTTGGAAACCACTCTGGGTCCTGCTGCTCATTACTGGGATTTCCCCCCTGCAATCTAAGGCTGTGCAGGGAGCACAGGGCCCTTCCCAGTTTCCCCCCACAGCCCTAAAGCCTGCAGAGGGAGGTGAGCAGCAATAGTCATGGACAGTAAGTCCCGACTTGGTTCTGTGCCTCCCGTTCCACTTGAATTCAACCATTAAATCTGAACTTCCAGTTCAAATTAAATATGTCATGACCAATGTCAGATATATGGACAACTTCAGAGTGGAATAACCCAAGGCAATCTGCTCTGATCGTATCATGCCTTAAGTCTCGGACTAAATCCAGGGGGAATTTAATAAAATAGCTCAGTCAAGCATTGATCTTTCCTGATGGTTTTTTTCCTTCCTTTCTAATGGTCTTCTCACACACATTGCCCTCACTTCCCTCTTGGAAAACAACACAGTATCATAGAGGAATAACCCAAAATATTTCAGCACTGCAGCTATTGTACCTTTGCTATTGACCTGCTTTCCAATCTCTCATTTGATGACAGTGGTGTAGGATGACAGAATTAAATGATTTTGCCCTCTCTGCCAATGTTACATTTGGTACATAAAGTGAGTGAGGTATTGTAAAATGGGATGACAGTGCTGCAGGAAAAACTGTGGTGTTGCACTGTGCTCCAGAGCATTTGTGAGCAGAGCCTGGACATCCTTTTAGAGGATATTGTGCAGCTCCATTTGTCCATCCCTTTCACTGGCGGAAAACCAAGCCCAGCACATCCTGAAAATTCAGGAGGTTGAGGTGTCCCACGGGAGATGAAGGACTGGTGGTGCATCACAGGTTTGAAAGCAGAGGAAAGGGAACAGCCTTGGGATGCTCAGAGTCCTGTGGATGCTCAGAGAATGGGACATTAACATGTCAGAGACTCCCCAAAATACTCTGATTTATGCCCCTTTTAGGATAGGATATGATATCTAGGTGGAAAATAGAAGTGCATGTAGTTCATAAGTTCATGTAGTGATGGGACAAGAGGAATGGCCTTGAGATGAAGGAGGGTTTTGACCAGAGATTAGGAAGGAATTGTTCCCTGGGAGGGTGGGCAGGCCCTGGCACAGGGTGCCCAGATTTGCTGTGGCTGCCCCTGGATCCCTGGCAGTGCCCAAGGCCAGGCTGGACATTGGGGCTGGAGCAGCCTGGGACAGTGGGAGGTGTCCCTGCCATGGCAGGGGTGGAAAGGGATAGTCATTAATAATTCCATGATTCTATACCATAGTATCTGGTAGAATATAATCTATACCAGCCTTACAAAACATTCAATTTTACTCGTTAACCTCTAATATTTAACATAAAATCCAACAATCCACATTTTTAGATGGAGCAAAAATTCCAGCACTGTGAAAATTCCTGGGGAGTGTTGCCATTGCTGCTGTAGTGCATGAGCTGCTCTCCTTCCTCACTTCTCTCCCCATTATTTTGCTTTGAAAAAGCACTTTTTGTGCCATGCTAAAGGAGAGCATCAAAGTGTTGTCACCTCTGGACTGCCCAGGTGTCCCAGCAGAAGGACAGAGCTGGGTTTGGGATCAGGGGAGACCTGGCTGACAGTGAAGGTCTTTACTGGGAACCCAGTGCAGAGACAGTGGCAAAAATGTGTCCCACTGCTTTGGTGGCTGGGCTCAACATTTACACAACATCCAGAAATGAGAACGCTGCACTGTGTGACTTTGCTTTAAAAATGAGTCCTTGGGTAAGATCCCTCTCTGATTTGAAACCCTTCCAGGATTTGGAAGAGTTTCAAATAAAATTAAAAGAAAAACAAAGCTCAGGCTCCTGAGATTGCTCCAGTACATGCTGACGAGTGAGTGTGAGGGTATGTTTTGTCTCTAAAGAAAATAGCAGATCCTATAGCAGTCAGGATAGTTTATAAGCATGAACATAACTTTGAATAGCCCCAGCCCTGGTTTGCCATGACCTCTGCAACTCAGCTCTGAATAAAAAGGTAAAAAAATATTCCCTTAATGCCAGCTATACACCAGAAAAGACACTTAAACTCAGCAGATGTGAAAATCACAGGCATGTATTGTTTGTCATGATTGACCTTTGCATTTTATTTTATTAATTATAAAATCAAACTTTTTTTTGGAATCTTAGAACGTACCCCTCCTCTCCCAAAAGATGCAGTGCATGCACTCATCAGGAAACATGGACAGATAGAATATAAGAAGCCTTTTATTCAGTGTTTGAAAGCTTTTCTTTATTTCATTTCCCTCCAAGTTTTAACTCTTGCAGGTGTCTTCCCTTGCTGGGAAGTGGTTCATGCACAATCTGATTTTGTGTTTTCACAAAGACAAAATACTCCTGCTCTTTCTCAGAGCTCCCCTCCCCACCTGACCAGGCAGCACAGGCTTCCCTTTGTCCTGCCCATGCCATCAGGTTTGGTCAGAGGAGTTAGGAAGAGGAAGGGAACGATCATTTTGGAATTTGGGTGCTTTGTGTACCCCTGGTCATGCCCTGTTCCACCTCAGCCACCATCCCACTCATCCATGTGTTTTCTTTCCTGCTCACTCATCCCACTGAGGGGGCTGTGGACTCCAAGCAGCCCAGCAGAGTCACCTCTTCTGCCTGTGCTGACCCATTCTGGTTGTCACTTTGCTTTATTTGAACAGCAGTAGATTCATTTAAAATTTCAAACCCTGAAGTTTAATTGAAGTTAGGCATCTTACTCTCTCTTCTCTCCAAACCTGTGATCTTAAATCATAGAATCACAGAATTATTTTGGTTGGAAGAAACCTCTAAGATCATTGAGTCCAACTCTTCCCCAGCACTGCCAAGGCCACCACTGCCCCGTGTCCCCAAGTGCCACATCCACAGGGCTGTTAAATCCCTGCAGGGACAGTGACTCCAGCACTGCTCTGAGCAGCAGTGCCAGGGCTGGACAACCCTTTCCATCGAGAAATTTTCCCCAAATCCAATCTAAACCTCCCCTGCTGTGACTTGAGACCATTTCCTCTTACCCTATTGCACCTCAGGTCCATCTCCAAAACGTGTGGGATGATCTGCCAGGGACCTGTCAACCAACACATGCTGTGGATCAGAGCCCTCTGTGGTCCACAGGCTCCTGGATGAGATTCCATCAGTTCCCATTCCAAAAAATCACTCCCAAGCAGCCAAGGCCAATTGCACCGTGGAGAACTGGAGACACCCCCATTCCTTGTGCTAACTCTGAACCTTCACGGGAAAACTGGGAATATTTTGGCAAGGCCTCAGTGTGCACCCACACAGACACATGAGTGTGACAGTGAAATTTTTTACCATTGTTGGGTGTATTTAAAATGCTGGGAGAGTGTTAAAAACCTCCAGAATGATCAGTTCAACTAAGAGATATTTTCTGGCTGTTGAAGCCCTTTCTGTGTTTGCTCATGTCCTGCACTAGCAGCAAAGCCAGGATTTTTAGCAGCCACTTCAGAAAGACTGAGAATTACCTGTAGAGAGATGGGAGGAACTTTGTGGTTTCTGTGTTAAAAAGCAGCAAAAACTCTCAAAGACATCAGATGTGGGGGGATGTGGCTCATCAGCAGGTGAACCAAGAGAAGGAAAGGACAGACGTTGTCTGACACTTTGAGAAAAGGGCCCTGTTGCTGAGGACAGCAGTAAAAGGAGAAAAAACACAGGAGTGTCGAGGAGATTTTGTCCTTTTTGAGTGCCTGGACTTAATGGATTTTTCTGGCTGAGCTGTGTAGAACAAAAACCAGCACGGCACTTCCCGTCCCTGCTCCCTGCACTTCTCCGGGGCTGCTCATGTCGTAAATCATTCACAGCTTCACTAAGGTGATCCTTACACAGTCAATCTATGTCTTTAACACAAAACCAGGGCGGGGGAAAAAAAAAATGAAAACATGTCTATCCCATTTTCCTGAGCCAGCTTTTCTGTCTCAGTGAGCAAATTGTGATGTCCAAGCCCATGTGAGAGCCAGTTAGGAATGCCAGCAGTGTGTTTCATTTCAGTGCACGTGCCAGAAAGTCCAAGGTTTCTCATTCTCTCCTCAACATCCCACTTGGTTGAGGTTTTGTCCACCAACTTCCTTCCTCTTCCTTTCTGGTCTCTGTTCGTTTCATCTTCTCCTGCCCTGTGCCTGGATGGTGGCTCCGGGCTGCCCTCCCTGCATCCCCTGGGCACTTCCAAAGCCTTTGCATGGATAAACTGGTCTTCAGAGCAGCATTTGCCACGACATTTTTGCTGTTCCTACTCCACTGCAGAGTGGCAAAAATGTGCACATTGCTGTGTTTGCTCCAAGTTCTCCTCAAAATTCCCTGGTGAGCTGTGCTGGGTGTACTGGGAGTGGTGGTTCTCTGACAGTAAATAGTTTATTGCCTTCCAAAGATGCTTTTGGATATTCTCTTCGTGTATATTTTTATGTGTACATAAATACATGCACACACACACAAATTTGTATATTGTTCAAACTTCTCCTTTCTTTCCTAATATTATTTTCATTAAATCATAGAATGATTAAGGTTGTAAGAGTTTGATAGAAAAGCACCTTGTCAATTGGTCAGAGCACTTTGTCACATCCAGGTATTCCTGGAACACCTCCAGGGATGTGGATTGCACCACCTCTGCCCTGGGCAGCCCCTTCCAAGGTCTGACCACCCTTTCCATGGGGAAATTCCTGCTGATGTCCACCCTGAGCCTCCCCAGGCCCAGCCTGAGGCCGTTCCCTCTCCTCCTGTCCCTGTTCCCTGGGAGCAGAGCCCGACCCCTCCTGAGCCCCCTCCTGTCAGGGACTTGTGCAGAGCCACAAGGTCCCCCCTGAGCCTCCTTTGCTCCAGCCTGAGCCCCTTTCCCAGCTCCTCAATCACTCATGTTCTCCCTCCAACGAAGAATTAAAAAAAATCCACTAAATTTAGGACCTCTTGTGTCTCATTTCACTCAGTTGAAACGAGTCCTAACATTGACTCCCACAATCTTGGATCAAGTGCTCCCAGTGATTGGATGGAACACTGGATGATGGGGTGTCCTGTTTGCAAACTGCTTTTCAAATATCATTTAAGTAGATTTCAATATATGTTGTTCAGTCTGAAGTGTAAAAGTACCATATGTATCAACAGTAGTGAATGGTTTGAGAAAATAGATTAAGGATGGCAAGTGGGACATGTGTTATTGAGAAATGAAGGAGAAGGGTTTTTTTCATTTTGGAAAATCTTCCAAAAAAGAGCTGAGCAAGAGCCTGCCAGATTTGGCATTTCAAGACAAAGCTGATTTGAGCTGAGTTCAGAAAAAGGTCTCAGTGTCAAATGTTTTCAACCTTTCTGCATTAAATGAACTGAAATGCAGCCAAACCAGATTCCTCAGATTTGGGAAAAAAAGATTCCCTCCCAAGCCCAGGAGAAGCAGGCCAAGTTTCATCCTGACAGGAACGTTTTTGCCAAAGCTATAAAAGCTGAAGTGAAAGTAATGATGCTTTATCTGGCATTTATAAGGCGCTTTCATCCCAAAAGTTCCTCCAGCACATTACATGGAGCAGGCTGGATTCCCCAGCCCTGAGTCAGATGCTGTTCATGCACATTCTCATTAAAATATCAGGAATTTGAGAGGGCAGATCCCATGCAGGAGCACACATGGATCCCTTTCCATGTCCCACAGTGGGAATTCAATGGTTTAGACTTTGCTGGAGACTCAGACCAGCAAAACCCAGCTGGAGAGAGGTGCTGCCCATCAGCAAACCAGTTGTGGTCCAAAACTGGGTTGAGTGGCTCAGTTTCACTTTCTCTGCCATGAGCACATGGATTTTTACCTGAACTCAATGCTTAAAACTTTCACTGCTCCATGACTTTTTTTTCCAAGGTTCTCTTGGCTTTAAAATAATTCTGTTTTCTGCATCAGTGCCTCTCCTAATTCTATGTATATATATATTTCCCATAGATGGCACTGGAATTTCATGTTCCCTTCGTTATGTTTTTTGTCCAGATTTTCCCCGTTTGAGGAGGGCAGGTTTATTTCCCTTATATTTAATTATTTTGTTTTTTACTCTTATTTGTTTTGAGTCATTTTTTTTTTTCTCCCTCTTGGTAATCTTGCAGAGTTCTCAGTACAAAAATTTTAAAAAAATATTTTAAAAGTGTTTTTTTCTCCTCTTTTCTCTTAGATTTGCTTATAATTTGCATATTTGATTCAAGAAACTGCATTTAACAGATTCTATGAGAAGAAGAAATTAACATTTTAAATATGTCTCCTCAACTGTTGTGGAAACTGGGTGGGAGATGGGCACAGCGTCCGTGGTGCCTGATCTTATCCCTGTCCTCCTGCTTTGGGTTCACTCCTCACTATTGACTAAGGGTAGAACAGGGCAAACCGATTCCCTGTATCCCCATTAAACTGAGAATATCCACTTAAGTAATAAGATTTTAATTACTCAAGTCAGAATTTCATATTAAACTCTAATCTGATACATTACCAGCCTAAATTAATGTCAAAAGGTGTCCGTATGGAGACTTTCATTCATTTAATGATGGTTAGTTTGGGGCCTAAACAAATTATTTGCAAAAAAACTCTCCAGCCCGCTGCAGAAATGGCATTTCCAATGCTAATGGACTTTTGATTTCCAATTAGTCCTCGCCTCACTTTGATCAGGAGCCGATTCACTGCGAGCGTTGGAACAAAAGGCTGCTGGGAAGGCGAATCCTTGGATCATTTTTGCGGTGTTGCTGACAGAAATGCGTGTGCAAAGAGTCATTGAAAGGCTTCCTAACTGGGGTGGGACACAGGGAGCAGATGCTTGGCTTTGTGCCCTCCTTAGGGCCCCAAGAAAACCCTCGAAGAGGCACAAAATGAGCTTTTTGTCCAACCCCAAGTGCGCAAACGCTCCGACGCGCCTCTCTCCTCTTGGAGCTGTCGTCTTCAAAATTCCACCCTAGGAATTCTTAGGATTGGAAACACTGATTCACACAGAATCACGGAGAATCCTGGGCTGGAAGGGACCCACAAGGAGCGAGTCCAGCCCCTGTTCCTGCACAGACACGCCAACAATCCCACCCTGGGCATCCCTGGCAGTGCTGTCCAAACCCTCCTGGAGCTCTGGCAGCCTCGGGGCTGTGCCCATTCCCTGGGGAGCCTGGGCAGTGCCCAGCACCCTCTAGGGGAAGAACCTTTCCCTGATATCCAACCTAAATCTCCCTTTCATCAACCTAAACCTCCCTGACATCCAACCTAAACCTCCCCTGACTCATCTTCAGGTCAATCCCTCAGTCCTAGCCTCTCTTTATTATTTAAACCTCCCTGCGCTGCCTCTCTGCTTCCCTTTGAGAGGAAGTTTCCCCATACTTTGTATTTTTATTAATTATTTCTTCTTTGTCTTTGTTTGGACTCCTCAGCCATCCAACAGAAGCCAAATCCAGCACTTTTAAACGGTATTTCATGAACTAAAAGGAATCTTCCCCCAGTTTTAAACCCCCGAAGCCTCTTAACACCTTCTAACCACAGGTCCACGCAGAATTAACTATGAGATCCCCAGCAAGGGTTAATCCTTGCTGGCAGTTTGGCCATATTAGAACAATTACAGTGATTCATTGTCTATGTCTAATGGCATAATCTGATTGTAAAGACAGCAGAGTGGGCGTTGGAAAATATACAGCAGCCCACTGCAGTCAGTGTGAGGCATAACAGGAAATGATTGTGGGTGTTAACCGTGTCACAAATGCTTGGATTAAATGCTGACTCCACACTGAAAAGCCAAATAAAGATATGGGAAAGGGCCTGTACATGTTTCAATAACAATTAGGAAAGTATCTCATATTGGGTTTAGCAACAGAAAGGGAAAGTTGGAGTGGAAAACCAAGCACAGGTGATTCTACTTAAAGCTGTATTTGCTATCTCCCTCATGTGTGAGCCAATGAGGAAAACTGCTCGGAATCATTTCGTTCAGAAAGAAGGTATTTTATATTGAAATAAATAGGAAATATAACTCCTGATTATGATATTGTCATTAAGGTACTTATTTTCAATTAAGAATTTTTATTAGCTCTCATCAAGTTGAGTAATGAAAGTGCTGTAAAAATATACTTCCTTTCCCACCCAGTCTGCTCCCTCTTGGCCCTGAAGGAAAGGAAAGGAAAGGAAAGAAGGAAAGGAAAGGAAAGGAAAGGAAAGGAAAGGAAAGGAAAGGAAAGGAAAGGAAAGGAAAGGAAAGGAAAGGAAAGGAACAAAAGAAGAGTAGGAGAAGGAAGGAAAGGATGAAAAAAATTAAAATTTATCAGTGTCCTGAGCCTGTTTCCCCTCTGCCCCATCCACTGGTCAGGTTCCAGCCCTGACCTGTGGTTCCAGCTCCTGGGCAAGCCCTGATGGGTTCTTTGTCCCTTCTCCTTCCCTTTTCCCAGGGGAAGGGTTGGCCCCTGAGCCCACATTTCGCTGAGGTCCCCATGGCCAGGCTCCCTCCCAAACCCTCTCCAGGTGCAGCCATCCCACTCCCCAAGGAGAAAAGGACCTGGCTTTGGACTGACCATTCCAATAATTCATTAAAATAATCACATTCGTTAACTTTTAAAATATATTTTTAACAGTTCTGGCCTCTTGGAGGAGCTAATGCAAAGCGAACACTTTTTTGTTTATTTGTTTTTTAAGTAAATGCTTTAAAATCACAATAAAGCCATTTTAATTGTGAATATATTTGCACCTGCATTTTATCAAATAATCTTACCCAAAATTCTGGTTTATGATGATTTAAATTGTTCTTCCTCTCTCTTTCTCTCTCTCACCTTTTTCACACAAATTCTCTGGAGGATCTAAAAATAAGCCTCTAGCTATACAAGTCAGTGCTCCAGGTTTATCCCAGGGACTAAGCAGCATTTCACCAAATACCTTTATTATTTTCTGGGGTTCCTCTGCATTGTGTGAAACCTCCAAGGTTATTTGAGATCAGATGTGGAAGGAAAGTGGACACATTTGAGGCACGAGCTGGGAGGAGGAGTTTTTCAGAAGCTTTGCTGGATAAATTAAAAACGTGAATTTGTATTTTCCTAGTGCTTGAGTTACACTTTCAGAAACATTTGTTTACTCCTTATTAAACTAAAAAATATCTGAAATCAACTGATAAAAGTGAAGGTAACCAGAGAAATGTGAAATTCTATGTCTTGCCTCTTGGAAAAAACATCTTTAGCATCAAACCCATGAGCTTTTCTATTTCATAGGTAAGGAATTGATTCTGTAGCATTAACTTTAATGGAAGGGAAATCACTTATATCAGCTGGGGGAGAGTTAAGACCATGAAGAGCAGGGTTGGTTTAACCACAACTTTGTAAGATAACAACATTTTTAGATGGTTTCATTTTACTTTCTCTGCTGAAATTTGAATATGGGCAAACATTTAGGAAGCACAATGTGGTGCTGAGGCAAGGAGAGGAAGATCAAGAGGTGGATGGAGGCCCAAATGCTCCTTGCAGAGCTCTGTATCCTTAAAATGATATTTCCCCATTGTCCAAATACAGCTTCCTGTGCAGGTTGAATTTATTCCTTACAAATTCTGTGTTTGTAAGGAATTTCTAAGGAATAAATTCAACCTGCACAGGAAGCTGTGTTTGGGGAAATTGGGGAAATATCACTTTAGGATACAGAGCTCTGCAAGGAGGATTTGGGCTTCCATCCACCTCTTGATCTTCCTCTCCTTGCCTCAGCACCACATTGTGCTTCCTAAATGGGTTGGAAGGGACCTTAAAACTCATCCAGTTCCAAACTCCTGTGCCAGGGACACCTCCCACTATCCCAGGTTTCTCCAACCTGACCTTGGACATTTCCAGGGATCCAGGGGCAGCCACAGCTTCTCTGGGAATTCCATCCCAGTCCCTCCCCACCCTCCCAGCCAGAAATTCCTTCCCAATATCTGATCCAACCCTCCATTCTTTTGCTTTAAAACCATTCCCCCTTTGTCCTATCACCAAACCCAGGAATATCCACGTGCCAAACAGAGCAGGGCTGAGGATTTCGAGGTGAGATCCAGCATCAGCTCACAGAGGCACAAACCCAGAGCCTTCCCAGCTCATGGAACCTCTTCTGCCATTTCCCAGAGTGATTTGTGGCCGTGGGATGGAGCCTGTCCCCAGGAGGAGCTGTGGGGACACAGGACACAGGTTCTGTCCTGTCCCTGCTCCCAGGACTCAGAGCAGCTCCTCAAACACCTCCTGGAAAAAGTAAAACTCTTTTATTGCAGGCAGGATGAAGCAGGATTTCACAGTCACTTGTCTCTGCAGTAAGCAGGTTCTCACTTCCCCCAGCACTCCCCAGAGCCCATGGCTACTTCAGGTGCACTCCTGGGTTTATGGCCCTGCAGCAGGAGCAGTTTTCCCTAAATCCCCTAATTCTGGCTGCTGGGGTGGGTTTGTCCAGCAAAAGGCGACTGTGATTAGGTTAATTAGCTCATTTGTGTTTTGCTCCCTCTCTGTGCCTCTGTTGAAGCCCCAGGGTCAGGTTGGACATGTGGAGCTGGTGTCCATCCCTGCTGGAAGGGTTTATCCCAAATAAATGATGACACACAGGTGGTAGCTGCTGCCTTTTTGTGCTTTGGTTCCTAAAATTCTCCTTCAAATCATGGACTGGAGCACAAGTCTGNCTCAGGCTGGCACAGGGGAGGTTTAAGTTGGCTATGAGCAAAAATTTCTTCATAGAAAGATTTTTCCAGCCCTGGCACAGCTGCCCAGGGCAGTGGTGGAGTCCCCATTCCCACAGAGATTTAAAAGCCACGTGGATGTGGCACCTGGGGACATGGGACAGTGGTGACACTGCTGGGGAATGGTTGAATTTGATGATCTGAGAAGGTCTTTTCCAACCAAAACAATTCTGTGATTCCATCCTGGGGTTTCTGAAGCAGAATTCAGGTTTCTTGCCAGCCCTGAACCTGTGGCCTCAGTCTATCACAGCTCTACCATGAGGAATATTTCTCTCTCCCATACCTGTGAATCACCTGAGGGGAAAAAAAATCACAAAAACTGACTTCAAAACTCCCAAAAACATTTTAATAGTGAAACCCAGTCATGCAAAATTTGCTTTTCCTGCATGTTTCCAACACCCTAAGATACTCCCATTATCTCAAACCCTCCAAATTCCAGCAAACAGCATGAAAAATGGGGCGTGCAGGAGGTGCACCCCTTAATTGTTGCTGGTACAATGGAATGAGGCTGTGCTCTGTAAATGAGCGTGCACAGCCCTTGCATGATTTACTTTATACCTACAGTAAATTTTCTTGCAGGGGATTTTATGGTGCCTGGTTGAATCGTGAATGTTCAGTCAAACCTTCCTCCAGCCGAGGCAAATAGAAGCCAGATCTGCAGAGAAGAAAGTAACAAGGAGTTTTTGTTAATGTGTATTCCTGCCCGGAGTAAGAGAGAACAGTAATTCTACCCTAATGAAAATTAAATTTACTACCTTTTGTTTGTAGTTGTATCTTAAAAAAAACCCCAAACGTGCACGCCCTTGTTAATCACCATGACCAGCTCTCTTCAAGCAGCAGAATGACAAAAGAGCACTAAAATGCTCTGGCCAGGTTCCAGCTGGTTTGTTGGTTGTTTTTTTTTTTTTTTCCCCTGGACTTTCCAAAGAAAATTCACATAACATGCTTTTTTTCCCCCCCATGTTTTTCCATGATTCATAAACCCCCTTTTATCCAGTCCATGAAAGGCCCTCTCTCCATTATGCAGACCAGAGCTGACACATTTATGTGCAAAATTGCTGGAGCATTTACACCACTATTCATCAAGGCAGTGTCTGTGCTCCAGGAATATTCCAATCACCTGGCACAACCACTTTCACACACATGCACAAATTCTTGGACCACGGCGTTGTTGTAACACGTAACAAAACATAACAACCACTGTGCTGCAGGCTCAGGCATCCAGAAAGCTGCTTTGGCTTCCTTGGTCGTGCTCAGGAATTCAAATCAACCGCTGCCATGATGTTATTGATGCAATATTGAGTAATAAGGGATCTGTGGAAAACTGAGAGTATCAATTGGTTCAGGAAATTGCTAATAAATACAATTTTTTTTATTCCCAAAATGACCAGCTGAAATGCAGCCTGTGCTGCTGGAAGTTGCACTTACCTGACTGGTTGTACGTGGCCTGTAAATGAGGAATATTCGTTTTTCTCTCTTTGTTATGAAATATTTAATCACCATCCCCTGGTAGAAGTTGCCCAGAGAAGTGTCCAAGGCCAGGTTGGGCTTGGAACATCCTGGGATACTGGGAGGTGTCCCTGCCCACCACAGGGGTGGAACTGGATGAGGTTTAAGGTCCCTTCCCACCCAAACCATCCTGAGGTTCTGTGGTTCCATGGTAAGGAGCTACACAGGTGCTTGTAAAAAAACTCAATTTTTCTGCAGCCTTGGGGTGGTCAGCACCTCACTGGCAGGTAGTATGGAATATATCCATAGAATTTATACCATGGAATATATCTTGGCCATCCTCAGATAGGATAGATTTGGATTTTCTACATGTAGGGGGAGGCAGGTATTTAACTTTCCAAATCACCGTGGCTGTCAGGTGAGAAAAGCATTTATTTCCATGAGGATTTTCACTGACTGTACTTGCAAAGATTTTAAAAAATTGCCTAAATAAGTATTTACATGATACTGTAACCCAGAATGGTTTCAAAGGAGCCTTTATGATCTGTCAGGTCAATAATCTGCATTTTTAAAAGTCCCTGAATACATATTTGCATGATCTGTATTTCAAAAGCTCTAGTAAATATGTATTTGCACAATAGACCATAACAATCTCTTTTAAGCCATCGTGGTCTATATATAGTGTTAATCCTCATATATTCCAAAGGAGTTTTATTTTCCAAAATAGCTTTTATTAATAAGATGTTCAGATGCTGCCGTTCTGAGGGCGATAGAAGGATGTAATCAAAAGGGATGAGGGCGGCTTTTCATGCAATTAAAAACTGATTTAAAAGTTAGGCCAGCAGTGGAGGGAAGCACTTGGGTTTAGCCTCCCTTGCAGCCCACAGACTTTTCCCAGAAATCTCCTTTTTCTGTGGAAGAGAGAAATAGGGCAGAGAGGCTTTGAGTCAGGGGTTTGAGATGGAACATCAGAGAAACAAATTTATGAACCCGAATGTTTTTTACACCAGGGTTTGCTTTGACAAAGGTGCTGCTGTTTCCATGTTTCCTTGGAAAGAAAGACTGGAAATATCCTTTTCCAGAGGCATGGCTGGGTGTGAGATGCTCATATCTGATGGTGTTCTCTGGCTGGAAGTGTCCAAGGCCAGGCTGGACCTTGGGGCTGGGAGCAGCCTGGGACAGTGGGAGGTGTCCCTGCCATGGCAGGGCTGGCACTGGGTGGGATTTAAGGTCCCTCCCAACCCAAAACATTCCATGGCTCTGGGATATGATCAGATCCATGTCAGGATCAGGAGCAGTTTTCCTCCATTTCTTTCTCTGGAGGATCTCCAGAGGTCCCTTCCAACCTGATTCTGGCCAGACATAAATGACCAAATGCATCATTTTTAGTCACAGGTGAAAACGGGCACCAAAGCTGAAGATGGGAGCTGAATTTTTTAGGAAAAACTCACATCTATTAAAATTAGGAATTCTTCCTTCCAGCCAGCTTTGCTTTTCATGCATTTGAGTCTCTTAAACACAAAGATTGGATTGGTTTGGTTTCTTGTTAAAAAACATTTGGATAAACTTAAAATTTTAATGTCTTGTCCTGGCTTCAGATCTTTACAGAGCTTTTTCTGTCACTGTGACAAGACCTCAGTTTTCACTTTCAATGCATTGAATATGATAATTAATGTATAATTATGTTATCAGACACAGAGCAGAGGTGAAGATTGTTTTATCACTGCTAAAAGTATTATTGTGAAATTATCAATATCCTGGTTGTAACAACACCTGTCTTTAAATATCCAATCCTGAACTAACTCTGCCTTCTGGTACAATCAGAAATTATTAGATATATAAAATTATAGGGGGGTTGATGACTGCTGTTGTCTTTGCTGTGGACAGATATTCCATTTCTCCAGCTACTTGAATTATTTGTGCATTTTTCATATTTCTCACGTGGAATTAACTGATGTAGGTGGCACAACTTCAATTTTAGTGCTTCACTCGCAGCAGTTTGCAGACTACAGCTTTTGGTTGTGGGAGGGCAAAACCTAAAAAGATAAATAAATAAATAAACCTAAATAAATCCTCTGACTTGGGCCACTCTGCCTCCACCCCAGCCAAGATTTTCCTGCTCCTCCTCCTCCTCTCCCAGGCATCTGGTGCAGGTAAGGGAAGGAGCCTGCACATATTGTTTCTGTTTGCAAAGGAAATACACCCTGCACTTTCCCTGCACATAAATTCAGCCCAAGTGGTATGGCATTAATCAGGTGCAGAATCTGGAAAAATCATAGCGAGACTTTGTGTCTTATATTAAAAGCAGCAACTTTGGGCTGGTTAGTTTGTTTATTGAAAAGGTTTTATTAACACTGTACCCTGCAGAAAGTGAGGGGTAGGACAAAATGGGATTATTTCTCCATCCACCCCCAGCTCAGATTTTCTGCATAAACAATTTGGAGCATGAACTGTAAAAACAAACAGGTTGGTGCTGGATCCTGCTCCGAGTGTAAGTCCCACAGATCCTGGGGAATGGCAAAACAGCCCTGGGTATTTCCAGACTAAGAAGGGTTCCTCACATCAATCTGAGCCAAAGATTAAACTCAAGCTTCCTGAAGCTCACCTGGCTTTCTCTGCAGGGCTGTGAAGCAGCGCCTTGGCTTCTCTGTGTTTGGATTTGGATCACACGGAGTCGCAGGAGAAAATCCCACCTGGAGCAGCAGAGGCAGCAGCCCCAAACACACCCTCCTACAGCATCCCTCATCCTCCCTGCTCTGATAATTGCCCATTAACATGATGCAAACTGAAACCCCTCTCCTAATGCCACAGCCCTGGCACACAAAGCTCTCCCTGCTCCATTAAAAAGACAATTTTGCCCGCGCAGTAATGGAAAACGTCAGGTTCAAAGAGGAGAGTGGGTGCCTCTAAGTATTTCATATTTTACAGGAATATGTTTTAAATGAAATACTGCCTGACAGATAAATTACTCTGGCTTTGCATACGGGCCTGGCTGATTTAGTGCTACCAGCAGTGCAGATGGTTGGCGACAACTTTGTAGGTGCTTAAACATCTTAGTACACGAGTGCAATTCTTGCACTAATGCAAACCACTTGTGGAATGACCCCTCCTATGTAATGTTTTCCATTGAGGGAACTGATTTGGACTTCCAGAGGGGGAAAAAAAAAAAAAAGTAATATACAAATTACTCCAGGTAACCCAGAGCCTTTAAAAAGAAAAGAAATGCAATTATATCTGCTCTCAGCAACCACAGTTTAATGAAAACAGAAGTCTGAAATGGTCGTTCTAAGTTTCAGAACTTACAACAGGTCCCTACTTATTAGCAGAGCAGTTGTACCAGCAATTTGTTTTTGTAATTATGTTCTTTGTGGTCTACACAGTTTTCAAATAGTGATGCTAAAAGGACAGCTGGAAATACTGCGAGTTGCTTACCTAATCCCCAGTGAGAATAAAAATAGATAACAGTAAATGAGACTGTGTGGAGGGAGCTAAATTAACAGGCAAAGCTGAGGGGTTTTTTTAAAGACACAGTATACTTCAATGTATGCATTAAAAGATGGAGATGAAATGTATTAAATATCAGTAGGAATACTCGGCCCTTTGATGACTTGAACGAGGAGCAGAGCTCATTCCCTGGCTTAAAACACCCCTGCTCCTGTACAAAGCAAATAATGAGCTTGACCACAGAATGCTGATATTTCCCACGGAAAAAAAGGGGAGCACCGAGGCAAAATGGAGCAACGCTGGTTCTCCTTCCTGAGCTTGTGTTTATCCTCCAAAGAAACTCCCAGATTCCTGTTTAAATGGGAATTTGAAAAGGCTTCAAAGGCGGTCACTCCTCCAGCAGCAGCGTTTTCCCCGGCACTGGGGAGCTGTGCTCACATCCTGGCTGGAGATGGGGAGCCTGCGTCCCATGGGAGACCTGAAATGCTCCTTTCTACAGAAACTCAGCCAGCTTCAGAAAAGCTGGAAATGCATAAGCCCCAGCTTGAGGCTTGCACAGCCACAGCACCAGGCATGGCTGGGATCTCCTTCCTTTGGTTTTCCGAGCACAACCTCCCTCGTTTCACTTTAATTTGTCAGGATTGCGTTGGCACTCGCCGTCAGGATTTAAATCTCTTCAAAGCCTCGCTGCTGAAGGACAGAGGCCACCTGTAGCTGCACGCTGTGGATGCACCTTCCCTCCACGAATCAAGGGCCACCAAGGCTTTGAAATTTGAGATTAACAAGGATTTTTACCTGCATTTGCGTAGCTAACAAGCGAGCCAGGCTACTGGCGGGTATCAATCAGCATTTCATTATGCCATTTTGCATTAGCCGAGGATGTGACCTGCACTATTCCCTCCTGCAAAGCAACAGCTCGGAGCTGTCATTTCCTTGAAGCTGCAAAGGTAAAGGCCTGATGGAGCAGGGAGCTGACATTTGCTCGGGGAAGCTCGCAGGAGCAGCGGGCAGCTCCCAGCCCCGCGCCTGCCGTGGAAAGCCAGCCCTCAGCACTCCAGAGTTTCTCTTCCTGACATCCCCTTTCTTCTTGCAGATTCCTCCCAGGTCTGGGAGGGAAGGGCTGGGCTGCACGAAATCCAAATGTGCAGAGCAGAGTCAGGAGGAAATTCGTGTTTCACCAAAAGCAGGAGCCAAGCGAGCTCCCCGCGCACGCTCGGCTGCAGCCTGGGTGTGGTGGGGTTGTGTGAGGAGAATCTGGAAACCTCCTCCAGACCTGTGTTCTGGAGGTCCTGATCCAGAACAAACTGAAATCAAAGGAAAGGCTGACCTCGATTTCAAGGAAGTCCCTGAAACAGAGCTGTTAAATGAATTATTTTATGAATGTGTTCAAAAGATCAGTGAGTGGCTGCCTTGGGAAATGATTCCTTGGAATTGTTCAGTGGCTCTCGGCAGTTCCAGGTGTTTTGAGAAGCACCAACAGGACTTGCCTGTGGTTTTGTACCCCCAGGTTCCTCTAACTGAATCCATCCACTCCCCCTGATCCTGATGGTTAATGAATTGCCTGCTATGATAAATAAAATCCTTCCACATCCCTAGAGATGGGGAGGGGAACGTTTGCTCCTGGGCTGTAAAATTTGGCTGTGTGGGAAGGGGGTCTTCTGTGGGTTTTTTTTTTTTAGCATTGAGTGAGCCAATAATAAATGTGGTGTATTTTCCTTAAGGACTTGGTCTCTGTATCCAAGGCCAGGTGAAAACACAAGAGGGAAGTCACTTGGTTTTGTGCCTGGAGTGAGGCTTAAGCTGCTCAAGGCCAGAATAAACATGAAGCAAATGAACAGAATGCAAGAGGAGAGAGGTGCTGTGGTTTAGCAATGAGCAGAGCTTGGAAAAGGAAGCTCAGTTGCCTCCCCTGGGAATTCCTGGGCTGCCATACCCGCTGGCACTGCCCATCTCCCCAGCCTCAGGCAGAGCTGCATCCTCAGCCAATTTTCTTGTATTCCAGGGATGCTCCATCACAGGTTGTTTCCAGCTCCATCCCGCTGCACTTTGCTGGGAGTAGCTGAGTGTTTCTATCACCTCCACAAAGCTGGAGCTGTTCCACCTCTTGGTCTGGCTCCAGGTGGAAGGATGAGGTTTCACACAATTGTGGAATCACAGACTGGTTTGGGTTGGAAAGGATCTTTAAGGAAAGGATCTCATCTCATTCCACCCCGTGAGCAGGGACACCTTCCACGAGCCCAGGTGGCTCCAAGCCCCATCCAGCCTGGTCTTTAACACTTCCAGGGATGGAACATCCACAGCTTCCCTGGACAATGTGTTCCAAAACCTGTTCCATGACTTCTCTGAGAAACCTGTTTGGTCTATACTACAATTGACATTTAAACCGTGTTTTGCTGTGACCCTTTCCAGCCCTGAGCTTGTTTGTGCTCTCAAAGTGATCACAGACTAAACATAAACACAAGTCTTGAAATTAGCAAAAAGACAAAAATTAGTAAAACCTAAAAATTCACTGTTGATAGTCTTAACAACGGAATTGTGAGATGAAATTTCAATCATACAACTCATACCAGCAAAACTATAGATTATACACAGCGATATAAGATCCCCCAAAGGCAGATTTATCCTGGATATTTACTCCACCAACCTGAGCTATTATGAACATTTCAGGGCAAAAAAAAAGGAAAGCCAAAACATTGGTTTTTTTCCTCTGAAGTGACGCAAGCAGAACAGCAGTCGATGGTCAGAGAGGGTGGTAGCTCCAGAAGAGAGGCAGTCTGGATGTTCAAAGTGAAAAGGATTTTTGGGATTACAGACTGATTTCTCATTTCCTCCTCGTTTGCAGCTCCCCCACAAAACGGAGATGGGGAACAAAGGGGCTTCTCCTTCCTTCTGTCTGAGAAACTGAAGTGCAAAAGCTGCTGAAGTTCCATCTCCAAACCCAAATAACCAGCACAATGTTCAGGGAAACCCTTTTAGTGGCAGGTAATTTTAAATTTTAACCACATTTCTTATTTCTCTGCTGCAGCCTCCAGGCCTTGATGCTGTGAATTCACTAAACTAAGTCTGAAATCACAGGCCCACAACAAGCTGAAGAGATGGGGAGCTGCTAACACGTTACTGTGGCACAAAGCACATCCTCACAGCTGCTGCCAGGATGCTTCTGAAGTCCTTCAGTGGCTCCAAATTTGGGGATGCACCTTCCCAGACTGCTCAGAGCACAGGCTGGGATTTGTAGGGATGTGCAGGCTCCAGCTCAGGTGTGATCCCCACCCACACGAGGTTATCCCAGAACCACAGAATGCCCTGGGCTGGAAGGGACCCACAAGGATCACCCAGAGCAGCTGCTGGCTCTGCACAGAGCCACTCCAGAAATCCCACCGTGTGCCTGAGAGCGTTGTCCAAACATTCCCTGAGCTCTGGCAGGGTTTGTGTCATCACCACTGCCCTGAGGAGCCTGCTCAGTGCCCGACCTTCCTCTGCGGGAAAAGCCTTCTCCTAATCTCCGACCTAACATATAAAATCCAGATAAAAACCCTTTAAAAGATGCTGAGCGGGAGCAGTTTGAGTGGCTGGGGTGAGCCTGGGGGGCTCAGCACCCTCCTCCCCCTGCCTAGATGGGATCCCGGAGTGCTGGAGAGCCGGAGCCGGGGCCGGGCTGTGCTCAGCATCCCTCCCGACAATTCCTGAGCCACCCCGACCGAATGAAAGAGCTCAGATTTACAGGGAGGATAAAGCCTCAGCATCCCCCGGGGGCAGCGCCTGCTGCCACCTCGGGAAGAGCTCGGGGACAGGGAGCAGCCCCGCAGCGGGATGCGGGCAGGGGCTGGCGCTGGTGGAGGATTCGCTGCTTTTCCCAGCAGAGGGGATGCGCCGCTCCCCCGATCGGAGCCGAGCTGGCGAGCGCGGGGCCGGTGCTTGTGCCAGCTCTGCGGGGCTGTGCCCGCTCCCCATCCATCTGCAGATGCAGCCAGTGCCAGCGCCTGGGCAGGGTGGGAGGCCATTAGAGGGAAAAGTCCACGGCATAATTTAAAAAAAAAAAATAGCCAAAAATCATGTTTTTCCTTGCTACTCGGATTTTTCCCCCTCTTCTGTTTAAAATTCCCTGGTGGGTTTAATCAAACACACGAGCTTGGTCAGTTCAGGGATTTTTTGGGGAGAGGAGGGAAACCACTCAATTTTTTT
>VZTZ01035695.1:90694-105826 GCA_013400955.1 Drymodes brunneopygia | reverse complement strand
TTTTTTTTTTTTTTTTTTTTTTTTTTTTTTTGTCTTTTATAACCAAAGGGATATAATGGCAGCTTTGCCAAGCAGGTTTTCCCAAGTTCTCATAGCTGTACATTATGTGGCTCTGTGACTGCAGCAGGCTCCAAGCCTGACTTCCAAACGACCTGGAAAGGGTCCTAAACCAATGTGGCTGCAGGCAAGTGGGAGCTCAGCTCAGTGGATGCTGCACAGCGCTGGAGGAGATAGACAGGAATCCCAAATCGTGAAATCTGCCTCACCTCCAAAAGGCAGAAAAACTCACAGACTCCAGGCTTGTAGTTTTAAAGGTATTTAGTGACATTGTTTTGCTGGAGATAAGGCTCAGCTTAAAGCTCTTTCACCTCCCTGCCAAAAAAAAGAAATAAAAAAATAAAAAGTGAAGTTATTCTATCATCTTGTTATCTCCGTGGGAAAAAATAAAAAGAAGTGGTAAATACACGACAACAATTGCTTTTTACCTTTCCATCACTCCAAATATTGAATCTAGCCCTGGCTGAGTCCCAGATGGTGAAGCATTTAACTTCATTTTCTAACCTCTTTTGGGGCTCCGTTTAATTTATTAAGAGGTTACTCTCAGGACAGATCATGCGACACGTGAGTGTAAATTGAGCCTGGTGTATCTGTGATTTACTAACTGGGTGACTTGAAAGCTCCAAGGTGGTGGTTGTGCAGTGCAGGAGCTGGGAGTGTGTGCTGGGTGCCTGTGGAGAGGGCAGGGAGAGAGTCCCAAACCTTCAGCATTTCCATGGTGTCACATCTTGGGGCTTCTTGCTGCCTCTGCTCTGAGCTCAGATTTCAGCTCCTTCCACAGCCTGGAAAGGAATGTCTTGGTCATCACTCTGATGGGCACCTTCAGCTCCTCCATGTCCAAGTCAAGCCATATTCCCACTTTTTCTTCTCCTGTGGCAGGGATTCACTGCTTTTCCTGGCCTCCCTGCTGCCTGCTGAGCTGAGTGTGCACCAGAGCTGGAAAGCCATCCTTGTTTTCCAGGCTTTTGATGCTTCTTTAAGTGTTGTTCCTCCCAGGGCACTGCTACTGCCCCACCACAGAGTCCTTGGGTGTCTTCTCACCTGCTCCTCATGGCCATGGCACCACCAGCCACACTCATGGTCACCCTGCAGGTTCCAAAATCCAGGGATTTCCACCTGGATAACACTCTCCATGGGAATAGAATCCCATCAAGGAATGACCCCCAAACCCAGCGCTGGTGCAAGAGCATCATCCCCCCTTCCCTGCACAGGGCTGTGCCCAGCAGAGCTCGGGGATAAAGCCTTCCAAGAGGGGATTGGGAACCTCCAGGCCTCTTCCCAGGTGAAGGAAGAGTGACCAATGACTTCACTGGAAGCTAAAGGAGCGGGATGTGTGCCAGGCAGAGCTGGTGGAGGGATGGAGCTGTTTTCTGCTCTGCTGCCATTCTATTGTAGCTTTTGGAACGTGCCAGGATTGTGGTTATTAATTTATTCTTATGTGAATTCCAGCTGCTGATCCCGTGTTTTACCCCCGAACAGGAATAATAGCCACTCTCTGAGGCTGGGAGTGAATGGATTTGGGAGTTGCTGGTGCAGGAACATCCACCCAAGCTGGAGGCTTTGGCCAACGGAGGCTCAGGACGATGCTCAAGGCACGGGAAAAATTTGGAATTTGGCAGAGCACGGGGCTGGATCTCCACAGCTGGGGGGAGCTGAAGAGCTGCTGAAAAGGGCTTTGGATGGAGCAAACCTCCTCCTCCTCCTCCTCGGCAGGGCAGGGGAAGGGGGAGTGCAGAGACCCGGCCATATGTTTGAGGCCAGTCATTATAAATTACCCCCACCTCTGCCTCGGTGCCGTGTCCGGGACGAGGCGAGCGTGTTTTATTAGGAACAGAGATAAACTCGTGCTCTCGGCTCCGTGGGATGGCTTTGGCTCGTGAGGTCTTCCCAGCAGCTCCCACAGGTAAACCCAACTCTCCCACCCTCGAGCAGCACCTTGATCTGGCGTTTTGCAAGGCGGCCCCGTTGGTTTTTCCCTGCCCAGTGCTGATACTCGATGTTTAAATCAATTACACAGACATTTAAGTCTCTTTCACATGGCAGCACATGGCCCTTGTAAGCCTTCAGGGTTGGGGGCAAGCAGGGGGGTGTTGGCTTTTGCGAGCAGTGTGTACATTAATTCCAACCTAAAGAGCTGCAGTAAATCACTTAATGCCTGAATCAAGTCAGTTGTTGTTGTTTTGGTGAATTGGGACCATATTGGGGGACTATAATAACCTAATAATGGACAGTGCAGGCATAGACCACACTGTAATGTATATTGTAGGGAATATGGTAATAGTCTGAAATGGCAATTCTCCTAAATAAATAGCACATCAACTTACTTAAACCTAATCATAAATGGGACAAATTGGACCCATGTGCAAACAGAAACCTGAGCAGAACGCAGGAGTTAAAGAAGCCATTGTTTCCCAGGCTGACCCTGGGCAGAGAAAGCCTGTGTCAGGTTACATCTGTTAAAATGATTCTAATGCCAGCCCAGTATTTTAATTATAAATATATAAAACATTTAATAAGAAGACATTCTGGGCTTTCTAAGCCTTTAAAAACTGGATGTGGGCGGAGTGGGTAGAATGGTATTCCATGTGCCCCAGACAGAGTGCCAGCGTATAATGATTGAATGTTTTCCTGTAATAAATTGAAAAAATCTGGTTTGTAAGAATGGATCCAAATCACTTGGCATTAGAAAGGTAATTTGTTACCTAGCTTCCTCTTGGAAACAGACTGCTTCCAAGTTTGCTGGAACTTAGTTTCTAGGGACTGTGATGTCCAAAAAGAGAAAGAAAGAGCAACCAGGATGCTCAGGGATCTGATGTTAAAACACACACGCTGTTTTTTTCTGCCTCTCTTTTTTTTTTCTTCTCAGCTTTCCAGTCCTCCCTCTCATGGCTCCAAACACAAGATTCAGCAGCCAAAAAAAGAGGGGGAAAAAAAAAAAAAAGAGGTTACTCAGGACAAAAGCCAGATCTATAGCCACCTTCTTTGTACCTTTCCAAATCTCAAGCCTGCTTAATTATGATTAATTGCCACATGGATAATCAGATACAGTTTCAAAAGGTTGGAGATGACAGTCCAAGGACACCAGGGAAGAAGGAAGGTTCGCCTTTGTTACAAGCAAAAAAAAGAACAAGAAGGAAAAAAAAAATACCAGGTCCCTTCCTCAGCCCATAACCTTTTCTTATTTTAACAATTCCAAACGGAATTAATACCATCAGTATATTGTTCCTGCTCCTGGGAATTGAACTTCAACTGTACAATTTCTGCAGCTGTCAGTTTTTGCAGCCCTCCTGTCAATAACGCAATGTTGGGGTGCCCTTCTTCTTGAATGAAAGCAGTTTCAAGTTTCTGCTTTATGTCTGTGCTTTCTGGGTGGTGTGACATGATGAGAAAGTATAAAAAATAATAACAGCAGTTAAAAAGCTTCCACTCTTGACTTAACTGGATCAAATGTAATAGACTACAGTCTTTTCTCCTGATTTCCTTTGCTTGTTTTAGAAAACACTGTGAAAAGTGCAGGAGATTTTGTCTTGCCAGCTCTTTCCTCCATTTAAAATCCCTTTGGCTAAGTCAAGGATCACAGTATGTCATTTCCAGCCTAACAGAAGTGCTGGGCCTTGTTCAGCTCCTATTACTAGGAGGCAAATCCCTAGGTTGCAGGCGCCAGTGTTTCTGCCTTTGGCTCCATTCCCAGTATTGTTTCCTTCATTACATTCCAGAGTGCCTCTCAGCCAGTTAATGTTTGCACTGGGAGGTCCAAATATCCAGCAATCAGCACTGAACTTTTCTCTTTTTGTCGAGAATTGCAGGTTTCAAATGCAATCACTGGCTTTAAAGAAAAACTTACAGGTGAACACAACAGCACTAATTTCCATTTTATTCACCAACAGTTATATTTTCGGCAGTTTCTCCGTGTGCACTCGTAAAACACCTTCAGAAGATGTCTGGCTCTTCCAGACCTTGCACAGGCTGGAGTTGTTTGGGAATTTCGGGGTAAGGGCTGCCCTCTGCCCACCTCTCCCACCCCAAAACCCCCATCAGCACAACCCCCACGCTCGGGCATTAATGCTGCAAATTATCCCTAATAATGCAAATTCTCCCTAATAATACAAATGCAGCCTTATTTTTATTTCAAACTTACAGAAATAAAATTTAGTGGACGAAGACAGTGGTTGCAATAATTTGGGTGGTGTGAAGGGGTCAATGTCAGGCTCACCCCTGTGAGGTTTGATTTTTAAATTACTTTTGGTATAGTTTTATTTTCTCTTGGTGTCATTTAATTGATAAGAGCAAGGATCACTCGCAGCCTTTTGTGCTGTTTTCAGCACTGGGAGGCATGGAGAGGATTCATAGTCGTTTTTTTCTATGAATATTGAATATTTTCCCCATGTGTCTGATCATGGGTGGCTCCATGAGCTGCTCCCAGGATGGATGGGAGCAGCACCCTGGATTCTCCTGAAACTCCTGTAAACAGCGAGAAAACTTCCTGTAAATGACAGAGGAAAATATCTTTATTTTCAGAAGCTGTGCCAGGCTGCACCTCAGGCAATTTGATTTGTACTATAGGAACACTGTCAATAAGACACTTTCCTTTCTCCAGGTTTGCTATTAAGTTACAAGAACCAACCGCGGGTTGTGGGCTCGATTACACAATTAAACAAATCCGCGATTTTTCCTCGTGGGGGAATGAAAAAAAAATAAATTAAAAATAAATAAAAAATACGTACAGGTTGGGAAATCCTCAGTGTTTTCCATAAAGCCTCCAGCTATGCTTCCACCGATGATCATCTGTCATATGGATGGTGTCACCGTGTCCTAAGGGTGCTCGCTGGCAGCGATGATATCGGATTCATGGAAGTGTCTCTGCTCAGGGAGAATACTAATGCTAACTCAGCCTAAATAACAGCACTGCCAAAGGAGGCAAGCAAGAGATGAAATACAGTGGATTTCAGGAGGCAACAAGCTCTCATTTATTAAGATCACAGGCATTTTACAGGTTACAAATCATAAAGCAGAAATAACTTCATAATATACAGGTCAGGAATGTGCCTGGGATATTGAGGAACTATTTCCTTGGCAATAATCTGCCAGAGATAGTCAGGAGCGTGCGTTTTCTGGCACAACAAATCACTGCTGATTAATTTTGTCTGCCTTTGTCTCAGGGAAGCGCCGAGACACTTCAGTGTGTGTTTTGTACTTACTCCACTTCCGCGCTATTCTTCCTCGGCGCATAATTTTTTGCAAGATAGGCCAAACACAATACTCTTTGTCTCGCCCCTTTGACATCATTTTTGCCTGAGCACAGCCTGCCTGCCTCAGTTCAGTCAGCAGAACCAAGGCACAGGCTCCTGTGGCAGCCCAGCCTGGATGGTGACGCTGGTCTGAGCCCAGAGAAGGATTTTTGGGAGAGGAGCAGCCCCTCTGCCACCACTGGAAAAGTGCAAGGAGGTGCCAAAAGTTCCTTCATGATGGAGCAGCAAGAACAAACTGGAATCTTTTTCCTCTTCGCTGGCACTCAGGGATAAATCCCAGCTCCGGTGGGGGAAATTACAGCAAGAAGAGAAACTGGAGTTTCTGGCTTGAGGAGCAGCACAGACAGGGCTGGATGCAGCTGGGGAGATGTGGGAAGGGCTGGCCAGCACTGTGGCATCTTTCCCTGGGCTTTGTTTATTGGATCCTGGAGCCAGATGGGCTGGATGGTGGTTGGCCTCACACAGGAGCTTCACAGCACCCCTGGAAGGACAATGGATATGATAAACACCAAAGGGAACATCAAACCCCATAACTTTCCTAACATTAACTTCATATTCACCACTATTAAACATGAAAAGTTCAGAATTGAGTCTCTCCAAGGCAGGTGTAAACTGCTCCAGGAGCCCTGTGCTGATGGTGTCACAGCCATGGGTTGTTTTTGGAATATTCTCTTCACTTTCCCAAGGTTTCAGCACTTTGATAAAGATTCCCTGCTCCAGACTGGTTATAATGAATCACCCTGAAAAGGACTGGGAGAGAAAATGTTCAGGAAGTGAGAGGTGTGTGGTAAATCAGGGCTCAGGAGGACTTGGGCAGGCAGAATTCACTGCTGTGACAGACAAACACTGAGCAGGAGCACATCAGAGGAAAGAGGTTTTGAAGTGAGTTCATCAGAGAGGGGCACTGCCAACCTGGCCTTGGGCACTGCCAGGGATCCAGGGTCAGCCACAGCTTCCCTGTGCCAGGGCCTGCCCACTCTCTCAGGGAACAATTCCTGCCCCAAATCCCATCCATCCCTGCCCTCTTTCAGTTTTGATTGCTTCAGGTAGAGCAACATCTCCCAGAGTCACCTCTCTCCTCCACATCTCCCAAACAAGAGAAAAATACTAAACCCCAAGACTGGGTGATGCTGCCCCAAAATCTGCAAGTGGGGGAAGCCTCTGCTGCCACTGTGGGTGGCTGCAGTGATTCCTGGCTCTCCCACTTGCATTGGGAGAGTGGAGAAAATCTTCATGGAAGACTTTTCTAAATGGGGCTGATGGAAACCTGGAGAGGTGGCTTGTTTCTCTCTTTACCCAATTTATCTTCAATCAACCTGGGAAAATGGCCTTGCTGTTACTGCTTCTGTTGTCAATACTCACCTCCTGCTCACATCCCCAAAGCTCCCACCTTCACCCTCAACCCTTATTCCCTCCAGAATTCCAGCCAAACCAAAACCATGTTCGGAACTTTTCTTGCAATTCCGAAAAAACCTGAAAGAAGCAAATAGCCAGCAGATGCTGATTTTCTCACTTAACTGCACATATTTCATAGCAATTCTCTCTGATTTTCTCCCAAGGCACCCACCTGACCTTCCTTTCTCTCCAGTCTCTCCCAGTAGTGGCCAAACGCTTCTAATCATGTAAGATCCAGCCCATGGAAATAAGCTGCAACTAAGACAAATTTACCCTCTGACCTCAAGGCCTCTGAGTGCACAACAGAGCCCAAAAAATGTGTTTGCTAAAAGGAATGCATTTTCCTTGGGTTTTTAGACCAAACCAAATTAATGCTACAAAGAGAAATTTGTATTTTTTTTCCTTCTCTCACAAATAAAATAAAAACAATCCGGTGCTTCTGGAAGGAAGAATGTCAAAATGCATTTTCCAAGAATTTCCAAGCAACTAAAAATGGAACCTCGTAAATATTTGTGCTTCTCTCTACGTAACTGCGAGAGGTTTACAAGCGTGAATTAATTTTTAATTAATGCACTGCCATGAAGCAGGGATTAGTGAGTGCCCAGAATTTTACAAAGTTGTCCATAGACATTTTGGTTGGTTGAGAACCTCCAGAGCAAATCCTTCTCCAGTTCTGGTGGGAACCCAAAATCTCTGTGGCAACTGAAACAATGACCTAAGGAGGAAAAGAGAAAGTTTGGTAAAATGTTCAGATAAATTTTAGCTGCCTTTGTTATCTGAAAATAAGGAGGAGTCTCCACATCTCTGGAGCAGTCAGATTTCTGCACCACCAATAGCTTTGAGGGTCTCTCATCCAGTCAGGACCAGTTTAGGCCCAGTTTAGGCCCAGTTTAGGCTGGGCTGGGCCGAACAGAGGTTTCCTGCTCACACCCCAACTCTTCTGCAAGACCTGGGAACAGAAGTTCCCAGCCTTTCCCATCCACGAGGGGCAAAGCTTATATTTCTCAGTCTGGATTATTATTTTCTTTTTCAGATTAAGGAAAACAGAAATGAGAGAGAAAGAAAAACGGGTGACTCATGGCAGTCTCTGTGCCGAAACACAGCTGCCCTTGTCCCAGGAACGGGATTCTTAGACCCTGCATCCAAAATTTATTGCAAAATAAAACTGAAACTTTTAAAAACAACCACGCTGAATGATGGTTCTCTTTCTTTTTTTCATATATATTTGTGACGTTACAGCTGGGATCAAGGGGAGGACTGGAAACTCGAGAGAAACTGAATTCTTGTGAAATTTTCAGGCAAATTTTGCAAACCCACACAGGCTCTACTGGCTGGGAAAACTTCAAAATCATTCTGTGGTTTCCAAAGCTTTGATGCTTCTGGACTTTCTGGGGTTCCTTTGGTGTCAGTTCAATATCACAGCACCCACACCACCACCCTCAGGTAATGCTGTATTTTTCCTCTGGTACTGCAGTTGGAATTGTGAAGGAAATCCTGTGTCCAGTGATCCCAAATCAGGAAACAAAGAGATTATGGATGTGTGCATCCACTCCTGAATTTAATGGTGTAATTTTTTCCATTTTAGGGAAAACATTCCACAATTTGCTGCAATATTCCTGCTTTCAAAACACTTAGACCTGACTCAAAAATCTTAGGCCTGACTTGCAGAATTTTGGATTGCCCCAACTCTGAGATTAATAATTTATTTGTGGCTCCAATTTATGCCTTGGAAATCATGGAATGGTGTGGGTTGAAAGTGCCCAAAGGACCATCTAGTTCCAACCCCCTGCCATGGACAGGGACATTTTCCACTGGAAAACCTTCCTGATCCAGGAGCCCTGCTCAGACCTAAAGCTTGAGCTGCTCCTTAAATCAGGATAACACTCTGGCACTGCACAGTGTCTCAGAGAAAAGGGGGAAAAAGGATATTATGGAACCAAGGAGTGCTTCTGAAGCAGCTTTGACTCACCCTGAGTAAAAGAGAAAAGATTTGGCTGTGATTGACTGATTGATTGATTGATTGATATTTGCAACCTCCCCTCCAATACCCACCCTGAGAGGAACCACGTGCAGAAGGTGCACAGGGAGACAGCGCAGAGGAAAATGGGAGATGGGAGGGAGACAAAGATGACCTGGTTTTGCTTCCAAGCTAATTTTACATCACTTTAACTATATTTAGTTACATTTCTTTTTAACAGAGCTGCAGCAGTTGGACTGAGATTTTTATTGTTGTTGTTCTCTGAGTAATTTAAATTTCTAAGAGTTTGTGGTGGTTGTTGTTGCTTTTTTTTGCGAAAGCTCCGTGACCTTCTTCCATGGGTTTATTTTAGATATAGTGGAATGTCCCAGAGAAAATTCCAAATGGTCCTTAATAGATGAAATGTTTCCAGAAAGGAGAAATTCTCAGTGGACTATGAAACTATTTTTCAATCATGGTGTATGGCACACAAACCACAGCTGAGGGTTTTTTTTTCAGAAGGAAACTATTGCCCAGTGGGTTAAAAGAAAATAAAGGATAATGGGATTTTTCCATGAGGCTGGAGCCACTCGCAGGGGTTTGCTCCCCACTAGATGTCACTGGAACTGTTTGAAATGTTTGGAACAAACAACCCCAAATTCCCCAGGTTTTGGGCTTCCTGACAAACATCAGACTTGGAGCAGGTTCCATTCAAGCTCTGCTCTGGCAGCCTTGAGCAGGGAATCCAGGCTGGGGGATGTTAATTGTGCCAAGTTCATGGTTTGACATGGATTTGGGGAGAAGGAAGGTAAATTCATGAAGTTTGGCATTGCCCTTGGAGATTTCGTCCTTGGGGAAATCCATCTGGAAACAAAGAGAGTGCCTGGATTCAGTCACCATTTGGCTGAGGGCTCTTCAAAGACAGAGCTAAAAACTGGGTGGCAGCTTTAGCTGAGTCAGCAGTGCCCAGTGCTGGGACAGCCACACCAGGGAGTGCAGGTGACATTTGGGTGGCACCTCATCCACCATTAAAAACAAAGAAAACCAGAAATTTTGACAACCTCTGTCCTGAAATTTTCCATGGCTGTTCTCACCTGTCCTGATGTTCACCCCATGCCCGAAGGAAAACCCCTCAGATTATTAGGTCCACTATTTAAATTCTCCCTGTACTTCCAATTGACTCCAGGAATCTTCTTCCATTCTTATTCAAAATTCAGTTTAGTGTGATTATGTGGCCATGCATCAAACATGGCAGTATAATATGTCCTTTCATCTACTTGCCATAATACATCCCTTTTAGTGCCACATAAATCCCCGGAAATATCGCTGTCTTCTGCTCTTGAGATCCTTCATGTGCCTCTTTGCCTTACTGCCTTCCTCTCCTATTGTTTCTCCAAGCTGAATTAATTCCCTTTTTCCCCCCACAGTGTCACTGCTCTGCTCTTGCTGCTGCTTCTGAGCAGGCACCAGTGAAACCACAGCTTTTCCAGTGGCAGGGAGGAGCCCAGAGATGCCAGCTGCTGGCAGGGCACCCTCCTGGCAGTGCCAGGGCTTGGCTCTCCTCTCCCTGGAGGAGGCTGCTCAGTCACTCCATCTCCTCCTGCAAAGGCAGTGGGAGCAGCACCTGCTGTCAGAGTGAGGGCATTCATCCTCATGGAGCTGAGGGACAGGAATTGAGGAATTCCAGTGGTCAGTGGTGCTCCTCATCCTCCCAGAGCTCTGCAGCATCCCAGAGTTTTCTACTTTACCCAGGATCCATGTGTGTGCCAATGCTGGGAGACTCTGGAGCACAGGGAGGCTCTGGGATGCTAAAAAGATGCTGCTGCTTTTTCCTGTGACCATTTGAGCCCTGCATGAGTTAATTACAACAGGCTGAATCCCTTTCATGTAGCCCAGCAGCCTCCAAATGCCACGAAGCTCTTCCCATCCTCAAGAGAGCAATCCTGGCACCAGCACTGGCACCTGATTCTTTAGAGTCATGGAATGGATTCATTAGAAGGGACCTTAAATTCCATCCAGTGCCACCCCTGCCATGGGCAGGGACATCTTCCACTGTCCCAGTGTGCTCCATCCTGGCCTTGGGCACTGCCAGGGATCCAGGGGCAGCCACAGCAAATCTGGGCACCTTGTGCCAGGGGCTCACCACCTTCTCAGGGAAGAATTTCTTCCGAATTTCTTCCTTTAGTGAAACTCTTCTTTGTAGCTCTCTCCAGGGTTAATCCCATTGCCATCGAGGCTCCTTGCCTTGCCCCAGACAGGTGATGGGGCCACCAGCCTGGCTGAGCCCTACAGCAGTGGCACAGTCCCACTCCCCTGCCCAGCCACCTTCCTGTGTGTCACATGGTGATCTGTTTAATTAATTAATTAATAATCTAATTGTACCACCTCAGCATAACCCCATAGTGGGCACCGTTGACTTATTTGGGGGAAACACAACAAAAAAAAGGGTCTATTCCCTTATAAAATATCTGTATTAAGTTGTTATGATATTAAAGCCAGCAAACTTCCAACCTATTCAATATTCAGCGAATTTAAGAAAATGAAGTGAAGCTCCTTGCCTATTTTAATATGTACTCCTGAAGACATTTTCCCATTTTTTTGTGGTTTAATTAAAGCCTCATGGCAATGGTAGGCTCCTTCCTACCTACTATGCCAGTGGTTAAAAATTACGGGGTTTCAAGTCCCCTGCATGGCTTTAATTGCTCTGCTGAAGATAAAAGAGCAGAGATATTTTTATCACAGCAGCAAAATTAAAAAATGAGCCCCCACCTTGCCCCTGCCCCACATGCTGATGTCCAGACCTTAACTCAGGAGATATTTTGGGAATATTTCTTCCTGCCCCGTGTCCTGGAGAGCAGAGGAACTTCCCACTTCTTAATATTAAAAAAAAAAAAAATAATAATAAAGTGTAGAAATCTCTAAATAAAGAAAGTCCTGGAAGAGAACATTCAAAGCAGGACAATGCAGAGGAAGGTTACAAGTATATTAGGATAAGGGCACCACAATTATATGAAGAAAGTCTGGAGAGAAAAGATTACATTGTTCCGACAACAACACTTTTCAAACATTTAGACCTTTAATATCATTAATTTAAAGTACAAGATTAAATATTTTATGCAAATATTAGACAACAGCAGAGAGCTCCGCACATTAGGATTTGAAACAAATTGAAAGCAGGCAAGACATATTCATTTCTTAAGCAGTTTAGTTAAAAAATCGGTATTGTCTCTATTAGGATTAACTGACAGTAACTCTTTGTGTTCAAATGGATTTAACTTCAGTGTGGTTTGTTTTCCTGATACCATTGTCCTCCAATAATCGTGGATAAAGGCGAATGCAAAAGGACAGATCAAGTCAAAATATATCTTCACATCATAAACACAGCATTATGGTGAAATTTCATTACTAAATGGGATTTCAGCTTCATATACCATGCCTAATCCTGCGCTATAAAAGATGTATAAAACCTCCTGACAAATTCGAGCAGACTTTGTGGAAGTTGCACATATTGATTAAAACATCAAGCAGCTACATGCAAACCAATAATGAATTACTTCTTGTTGGAAGATAAAACTTTGTGATATTTAAAATTACAGACTTGAAAGTAAGTAAAATTACCCCTAATTATGCAGAAGGGAGCAACACCTTAGCAGTAAACAAGATAAGCACCTCAAACAGCACTAATAATTTTAATTAACATTTTCTAGTTTCCTTTCACCTCCTTTCAAGGTCATCTGCTACCTTTCCCTGGTACAACGTTACAGCACAGTGTTAAAAACTTACATTCCATTACTAATTGCTTTGATAAGCCAAAAAAATCATTTTCCAGGACAGGTTTTTCCTTCTTTTTTTTCTTTTTTTTTTTTTTAAACCCCTGAATCTCCTGCAAAAGCAAATTTTGCATTGTGTAAAACTGTCAGGAAGGTTTTTGCAGTGAACTGCTCTCAAAAGTCAGATTCCAGCAGCTGGGATTCCGTTGGTTATTTGGGGCCTGATTCTGACCACCAGAGGCAAAATTCTTCCAGGAATTCTGCAGCAACCCGTCGGTATTTCAGGTGTAAATATAAATATTTGGATTGGACCCAAAGTGCTGAATATTCAGATTGCAATCAAAGTTCAAAAGACTCCTGAGGTGCGAACACTGAAAATGGAAATTTGGCAAAACGTGATAATCCACACAGTATTTGTGTTAATTTTTTTTCTCCAGCACCGATGAATAAATGCATGTTCAAGATTCATGACCTTGCTAAACTCTTTTCCTTTCTTTTCTAAAAAAGTCCAAAAGTTGGTGAGGAAAGGGCTTTGTTATATCAGTGGGTTTGTTCCATGCCACAAATTTCATGTACGAGGTCACTTGGAATATAATGTGTAGTGAAAGAATCTCATTAGGCTAAAATGAATGTAAAATGTGTCAATTTGATCCAAATGAGAACTGTAGTAAAACCATGTTTGATGTTCATGTGCAATAAATCTTTAACATTTGTCTGTAAAGTATTAGAGAACCCAGAGGGAAATCTCTATTTGTGATAGCTGCACATTTCCAATGATTTTTCCTATAATCCTTTGTTGACATTTAGCATATGGCAACAGAAAAGAAGATCCTAAAATGAGAATTATTACTTATTATTGGAAGGTAAACAAGGTGGGCACCTTGAATTGAAGGTTTTTAGGCTGAAATGATGAGAGCATCCCTCCATCAGGAGGAATTGCTCATCTTTCAGTCACTCCTTGGTGGAAAAGTGACATCAAAGGTGCCCTACCTGCCCGTCACTCAAATGTTCAAATGTCTGATGGCCCCATCCTGCCCGTTGGGTTGGATTTTGATATATTCATATTGTTAATTACTGTTGTATTTCAATTTTCTCTCTAGTATTTTTGTTCATTCATAATGGCTTTATGCTTCAGCGGACCGAAAGGACTAAAATGAAAGATTTCCAAGATTTCTTCTGGGAGTAATTTACAAAAGACCACAATTTTTTAATTGCTCCTGATGTTTAGTTCTGGATATCTGGGAGAGGGGAAATCAGCCCAACTCTTTTAGTTGCCACACCAACCGTGGCAAATATGTAATTTTTTTTTTTTTTTGCTGTCTCTGGCTCCTTGCACACCCCACCATCCCCGTTTTGAGGGCTGTGCTGCAGCAACGTCGTGGTGTTTATATTTCTGCAGCTCACTCTTGCCTTCACAAGAGAATTATGAGTTATTTACGTCCTTTGAGGAGGCTCAGGGAATAATGGGTGAAATGTCAGAAATAATTATGAGGAATGGAGGCATTTCATTTAAGCAGTAGAAGAAATGCATAACTTCTGCTGAACGACTAAACTTGAAGTGCCACAGGATTGCTGCACGACGAGATCTGGCTCACGATTATCACGGAGTTTTATAAAAACCAAAACAACCTTACAACACTTGCATGCCAAAGGTTGCAACACAGCCTTTGGCAGGAAATATTAAAATGCTCCAGCATGGGAAAAGTCTCTGAGCAAACTTGCATCTGTGCTGATTTCAGATTTCACACCGAAGCACCGGCAGTTTTCTGAAGCCAAGGTTTGACTTTCTGGCCACGGTAGTGGCTGGGAAGCTGCTCAGCATCAGCCCCGACAAAGCCCCTTCCCCAACTCCCCCCAGCCCCTGTTTTTTACAGGGTTTGTCCATCTCGTTATTGCTGTGCAGGCTCTTTATCAATAACTGTGGTGTTCTCTGCCCAGTTTTCTTTGGCTTGCTGTCTGCTTTACAAAACCGCTGCATACTTGACAGTTTGCCCCAGTTCAAAATTCTTTGGTCAGAGAAAGCCCGGAGAATGAAACAGTATCTGGTGTTGTAAAATCTTGACCAGATTCTGAAATATTGCCTAAGCCCCTGTCAGCTCCAAGGTGATTTCTCCAGGTCATGGTTTAGGGGGAATTGATGGGACAGTCTGGGACTGCTCAGGCTGCACTATATCTTTTTCAGGAGTGCACGTAGTCACCTTTAGCACTCACTGCTCTCCAGCCCTCTCTGATTTCGACAGCACATTTACCTCCACGCACAGACTGTGAGCTAAACATGGGGAAACCAATCCAGAGGAACAGCCCCTCTGCTTTTCCATTTCTCTGTTTCTAACTGAGGGATTATCAATTACCAAATAACCCTGGGGGGAAATCCACCTGAGGCTGCAGCAGAGGGAACAACTCCCGGTGCTACATCAAGCAGTTCATCCCAGTGCTCCCAGCACTTTCCCAGGGCTGTCTGGTCCATGCTCCAGCTGCAGAAACTGAGGCACAGGGAGCTGAAAGGTCCTCTAAGCCAAAGGTAAATTTATTGTAAAATAAGATTCCCACTGCAGTGCCCTTCCTATCCAAAAACCCACAGAAGGACCAAACTCATGGCACATCCAGCAACTCTAAAATGTAAAAAAACCATCCATCATGATAAAAAAAATTTTAAAATCTGATTATATAAATATATAGATACAGATATAGATATAGATATAGA
>VZTZ01035695.1:66356-90471 GCA_013400955.1 Drymodes brunneopygia | reverse complement strand
AGATATAGATATAGATATAGATATAGATATAGATATAGATAGATTCTGATACAATTTCAAACTGAACTTGGCAACTAAAAGGCTCTGGGTAAACAGAAACCTTTTTGAATATTCTCATTATCATACTGGAGTAATTCAAGTGCTTCCATCAACAAGTGCTGGATATAATGTTAAGCTCTGCTTAAAATCCCACTGAAACAAAACACAACCTTTGGTATCCTGCCAAACAAGGGGGAGATCTGAAGAGGAGTCAGAATAGATGGTCCAGCTGATGATTATAAATTATAAATTATAAATCATTACATTAAGTTCCAAGTATTTATGACACAAGCTCTGACTATTGCACTTTTGCAGGGAATTCTCCTGAAGGCAAAGCACAGCAGACCTGCTCATTCCTTTGGAGAAACTGCGCTGGCCCCGATAAGGCCAATAACCCTTCCAGTTTGGTGGCAACTCCTACAGACTTAATTAGAAAGAAAAAGACCTAATTCTGCATTTTCCTGATCAACCCCAGGCTTTTTCTGTACTGCATCACTACTTTCCTTAAACTCTCAGAGTTTCACCCAGCTCTGGGCAAGCCAGGAGTGCCTGAAGGGCCAATTGTGCAGATTTTGGGAGTGAAACATCGCTGCAGCGCTGGTGTTCCTGTGCTGCTTTCCCAGGGCTTTGGTTGGGGTGAGTTGAGCTGGGTTGATCTGGCAGTTCAGGCTGGATTAAGATGCTCCTGGTGCTTGAAATCCTGGATTGGTACTAAAGAGATTTTTATCCTTTCTTTGGGTATTGATTCAGCCAAGCCACTGCAATGGGGTGGTCGTAGGAACCCACAGATCCCTCCCTACACCTTCTCCTGGAGGGAATTCCCAGTGGGGGAGTGATGCTGCTGTCAGGAGAAGAAATTCCCAAGGATGTGCCTCATTTGGCTTTCCAGGTACTGGCACCAGTGGATCAGGCACGTTGCTCTTAATATTCTTAATGGTTCTTTTTCCTTGGCCTCACTTTATTCCCCTCATTTTGAAACTCTTGACAGCCTTTCATCAAAAGTTTCTGACCAACTCAAAGAATATCTAAAATGGGCACTAATAATTTAGTGCTGTAATTTTATGGGTATTTTAAAGTTCCTGGGTATTACTATTATTTTATGGAATGATTTTTTCCTCCTTTTCTTCACTCTTTCTTCCTATGTTCTTATGGAATTATAGGTGAAATGTATTTCTTGGCTGCTGTTTCATCTTTTGTTCATACAGTTAAATATTGCACTGGTTCAAGATTGCACGAGGCCCCCGCATTAAAATTTTATTGTATTTTTGTATTTATTTTTGGCCCGGATCTGGGGGCCTCTCAGGTCCAGGTCTTGTGTAATTTTATTGGCTTGTGGGTGGAGGAAAGAACAAAAATGAGGTTTGTGGCCAGAATGTTATCTTTGGCCATAGGCAGCTATTTTGGGGGCCTGATTCTGCTCTGATTCATAAGCAAGTAAATCTCGAGCAGCTCCAGTGAAAATGAAAAAGCTGCAGTGATGTAAACCCGATGTAAATTAGAGGAGAATTACCTCCGTGGTGGATGCTATGTAAGTGTTCTGCTATTTATGATTTAGCTGGGAGCTGTTGACTGGCCTCTCTAAAGATAAGAGCCACCTATAACTCAGTTGTGAGCATCTTTCCCCCTTTTTGACTAACGTCTGCTTGCTAAAAAAGATTAAAACTGGGGTTTTTTTTATCAGCTCTGAGTAACAGAGCTGAGGCTATGAAGCTCATCAAGCTGAGAACTGCAGCTGAATTTTGGTGCCTTCTCCCTTGAGTGAGAACCGCCTTATTCTGCCCTACATCCATGCTTTAAAACCTGTTGAATTCAAGTATTAGAATCCAAGGATTTCAGGCTTAATCTCTTTGTTTTATAGAACACTTTTCACACGGCCACCACTGAGTGAGTGGTTGCCCATCCCAGTGTGAGTCATGGCCACTGCATCCTCTGCTCCTTCCTGCCTGCTTTGCATCCATCACCACAGCTCCTTTCCTCCCCAAAACCTGTGTCCCCCTCTCCTCTTTGCACATTTATTCCTGTCAGGAGCTTGGCTTGGAAACGACTTCTCCTGCGAGCCAAACCTTCTTATTCTACACTTAAAAATCCTTATGAAATTTGGCTCGCCTTCCAAAGCTAAGCCTCAGCTCCCTTGTTACTCTTCTAAATATAAAACATTTTTATTGCATTAAGCCATGTTGAAAAGAGAAAGGGAAAACAGGGAAAGGGAAGAAAGCAAATCCCTGCACCCAGTGTGAAGGAAGAGGTTGGTATTACACAGGAATGGATCAGCTCTTTGTTTTGTCGTGGTATCATCTCTGTATTCCTCCCTGAGTATCTCCCACTCTGAAAAACCCAGTTAAACTCATCACTGAAGGAGTTGTTTCCAGGCTGATCCAGAGAGTTTGGGAAATGGGAAAACCTATCCCACTATTGATCTTTCTTCATCACTTCCTAAAGAGAAAACTGTTTTCTAGGGAGTTCATTTAACACCTTCCACTTACATCAAACTGAATTTTCCTGTGTAGCTTACACAACTTTGAAAGGAGTTATTTATAATTTTCAGTCTTTATTTCAAGTGTCATTTTAATAATTTCAACAAAGAAGTTTCTTAATATTCCCAATAATGGCTCTTGTCACTTTAAATATTAAAATTTGCATTAGGGATTCCCTTGGCTACGTCTGCATTATTTGCATTATAGATTGTGTGCATGTCTCAGTCTATATATATGTATGGATATATATAAATTTATATATATACAGATATGAATTTATGAATTTTTAGGAAAATTGAGGCACTTTTAAATGATCCCATCTGCTTCGAAAGCACAGTGACAAATGCCAAAGCGATTAGTGATAAATAAGCTCCTAACACTCCGAAATTAAAAGCTCATAATTTTCAACTTTAAATAAATCCTTATTGTATGGCAGAAATAATTCCTCACAAAGTGTTTCCAACATTCAGAGAGTGCTTTTAGGACATCCAGCATTAACATAATTTTTTCGACTGCGGTTCTCACAGGACATCTGATGAAGTCTCTACCCTTAATTTTAATTGCGTAGGCTGCATTCTTAATTAAAAACTGTACAAATGGATTTTATGCCATGCCAAAAGAAATCTGAGTTCATTAGTTATAAAACCCTTTAAAAATTGATGTAAATATGTGAATTCTTTAAAAGTTTGAACTCGGTGTCCTCATTTATGTTGAGTAGCCTTTTATCTAGAGAATAATGAAGTCAATACAAATTAAGATAGTCTGAGTTTTACTTTTCCCTTTTCCTTCTCTTTTTTCCCCTCTTTTTTTTTTTTTGGTGAGTGAGGGTGATAGGAGTCAAAGAGTGTGGGGGTTATGTCTTTATGTCACGATGTTTTTCCTTGAAGAATCAAATTCATTTAAATCTAAACTGTGAAGAAAATTAGAGTGGGAAATGCGCTGACCCCTTTGTACCGGGTTATATAAATATAAGTTCATATATCTTTTATTAATTCTTCATATCAAAACACAATCACATCATCTCGAGCCAATAAACCTAATGGAAATCTGTCAAACTGGAACTTTGGAGGAGAACCCTGGACGTCGCTTAAAGAAACGCGTGCGCCTTATTGATTTCCAGTTTTAAATCGGAGAGTTGTTAATTAAAATGCTTTTCCATAACTTGTCAAGCCTTCAAACAACAAATGGGAAACTCAGAGAGGTTTGTTTAACCTGACAAATTGCTGACCTTTCATTCTGCTCATCTGGCTGCACGGGACTTTTCCCTTCCCCTTCCCCCTCTGGCAGCTGGGAGGTTTTGTGGTGCCTTTTCCAGTGGGTGCCACCAACCTGATCCTGCTTCAGGATCCTGAGGAGCCTGATCCTGGCTCCTCAAAAAATCACTCATGGTCTTAAAAACCATGGGAATTAAGGGCTGGGACAGAGCTCAACTTTTCCTGTGCTGGGAATTAATTTCTAGGATTTCACTCCATTTTCCAGCCTAGGAGTTTGCTGGTGGGAAGAGGCATCCAGGAGGTGACTGGGTTGTGTGTGCAAACAAAAGGTAGGAGAAGTGAAGTTGAAATGATGGTAATGCCACTTAGCATTCAAACTCAGTGTATTTAGTGTTATCCTAACAAAAATGCAAATTAAACAATAAATGAAGAACCCATACAAGAAATCCTTGTGTTTCTTTCCATCCTCTTCTGTGGTTTGTGCTTTTGAACATCTCTCTCCCTGGCAGCAGGGATGTTGAAATACCACGTGAAAAGCTGTGGAAGTGCTGGTGACGTTTCCAACACGAGCTGGAGCAGGAAGCACCAGAAGTCTCACAGGACAGATGTTCTCATCTGAGTTTCCAACCCAGTTTGGCACGGGAAAGAAGTCAGATAGACTTGGGACAAACCTCAGATTTCCTCTTTGTTTTGTTTTTTTAAGGAGCAGAGTTCAGGCAACAAAACCACTCTACCTTTTGAGATATTTCCATGACTGCAACCTAAAGACCATGAAAAAATAGTCCAATGTAATTGAATCTTTTGTGGTAGAAACACACCAGGTTGGACAGAACATTGGCTATCCATCAGTTTTAAGCACCCCATAATATCCCACCTCCTAGAAAATTAAACCAAATCACTCAGAAAGCAGAGATGGACACCCACTGGATCAGGTTGCTTATTTCCCCATTCCTGGGAATGTTCAAGGCCAGGCTGGATGGGGCTTGGAGCATCCTGGTCTCATGGAAGGCGTCCCTGCCCAGGGAACTGGATGATTTTAGAGTCCCTTCCAGTCCAAACCAATCCATGATTCCATGAGGGACATGTGCAAACTGGTTTTGAGTGTTTTAAATAAAATTTAATGTTACTTTGCCACCCCCTGGCTCCTGTCCCACAGCACCAGCAATGTCCCACACCCTCTGGTAAGGAGCTCCCCATGTCCAGCCTTGGTAAACACTGGATTCCATATCTTGCATTCCACACCTTTTAACTTTATCCTTTGGGGATTGTACAGAACAATCAACCAAATCTTTAGATTTGGTGTTTGATTAACTTTTTTTCAGATTAACCAGAGCAATGTGAGCCATGAACTTCATCCCTGCCTAAGTGCAGGAAGATGCTGCACCCAGAGCGCACTTCAGCCTGCATTTAGCTCATCCAACTTGAATTAAATTAAGTAGCAGAAAAGCAGGGACGTTACATGGTCCCAGAAGAAGAAAATCCACTTCCCTGACACTCCAAGCACTGCTTTCAGGGAATGGCAAGAGGATTCATCTGCAAAATGCAGATGGATTCATAAACTCGATTCGTGCACCTATTTTACAGCAGCCAACCCTGCTCCTCCTACAGCAACTGCTCAGTGAATGAAGCCACAAAATGTTTGCTAAGCAGATCTTTGGCCCCTCGTTTTTAGTAACCTTCCAGGTTTTATGCCAGCTCCATGGTCTACCCAGAAGTAAAGGAAAACATTTGGTCTGCAGAAAAATTCACAGAAAGGGACACAAACAGTCCTGTATAATTGATAGTTTTATGAGACTGAACTCTGTAAATTTTTTTTAATCTTATCCCTCTAGATCCAGTTTATGTGCACATTTGAACAATGACTTCATATCCTTTCCAAACAGAGATTCTGGGATTCAGTCTCGTCATTTGGCCAACATAAATCCCCAAGTGCCAAGAATTTCTAGTTTTGTTTTGCTTCATGTTTGTCTTTCGCTTGTTCTTTTACAGGATTCCTCATCAAACCAGTCAGCCAGTGGAATGGTTCCAGTTTGCACCAGAAGAAGATGTATAAATCCCTAAATCACTTCAGAAAAGTCAAGATTTTTGTTGTCTCTGACTTTCATGGTGCATGTTCCAACTGTAAGACTTAAATCTTTATCTGCACTGAAAGAATGAGGTTGCAGAGAATTTCAAAGGCTGAACAGTTTGCTTTGTGGGCCATCTTTACCAGCAGGCCAGGAGGAAACCTGCTGGAATATTCAGCCACCTTTCCATTTGTCTTCTCTTAATTCATGTCCTGCTCTGCCAGAATCTCATGACTTCCACAGCCATGCAGGGAGTATATGATACTTATCACACTTTCTAGCCAAATATTTTTCACAAAATGATTTTTTTGGGGTTTGTTGTTAACTGCAGCCACAAAAACACCTCTGATTTTTTTTCAAGAGGCTACTTTTCCAGCTGAACCAGATCCCTGAAGCTGAGTGCTGACTCTGAAGAGATTATGTTGTATTATATGAAACTGAGTCCACTAAAGCCAAAATCTCCTTTACTTTAATTTTTTCCCCTGTATATGGACATACAATTGCAATGCCTCATTATGGATCTTATGGATGAACTTTTAGGAATTTGTAGAGGATTTTGGCCACGAAATGGAAAACAATCCTCTTCCTTCCATCATGTTTTTGGGTCAGGAAGTTGAATTACTTAAGATTATGCATTTTGCAGACAGGTGTGACCCCTGGTCTCCATGTGGGGTTAAAGATCCTTTGAAACCCATGTGATAATTGGAATTTTGGTGCTGATTTTGTGATGAAGACCTGGATGTTCCTCTGCCTGTGGAGAGAGAAAGGAAGGGAGAGGTGATGGGGATACACAGGGTAATATGATCATATTAACATAGCATTAAAGCTGAGATAATTAGGAAGGGGATATGACTGATACAACACATCTGGGAGGTAAAAATACCTTGGCCAACATTCAGTTTGGCTCATAGGAACATTCTGGTCATTCATCCTGGTGCCTTCAAGCTCAAAAGCTTCATTTTTCCTTCCCAAAACCATTCCAAGCCCAACAGGGACCAACAGTTCCTCCATTTTTCTCTTTAAACTGCTGGGTAGAATTTTAATTTGTTCCTACACATTTATCTTTCTCATATTAATATCTTTTTTCCCTACATCCATGGCTGAAAGAAAGGTAGAGGACCCAAGCCAGGCGATGTAATGGTACCAGCAGGTGAGTGAATGGACCAAAGGTTTGCTCAGATGGATTCACATTGCCTGAAGAGGGACTGGAGAAAAAGGGGAGGATTTTCAGGGTGGGAAGGACCACGCACTCCCATGGTCACCAGGATTTTGGGCAGGGGTCACATCCCTGCAGCCCATTCCATCCTGACCGCAGCAGATCCCTTTGGTGGCAACAGCTCCTGGTGAACATGACTAATCCCAGCAAGATCTGAACCAATAACCCCGAGGTGAACAACTTTGCAGCCTCTGAACATTTTCTCAGACTGCCTGGGTTGATATTTTAGTTCCCAGACCCCTGCCCCCCTCCTGGCTATAAATAGATCTCTGCTTTTAAGATTTTGCTTATTTTGCACAATGTATCTTGTCTGGAATACAATTTATATTTTATCACAACAAGCAGCTACCCCATTAAGCTAACATGTATTTTTCCTGAAGGTAATTAACGTACATGCCAAATTTGACAAGAGATACGTGGTGCAGTTACAGGACATATCTTAATGTAATTAACTGTATTGGGTTCCAGAAATCATAAATATAGAATTTCAGTACTTATCCATCTGTGAACTGTACAGCTTTCAAAAAAAACCATGTTTGTTGTTTTCTCCCACTATTACTTGAACCAAAAATTACAATACAAGCAAAATAATTTTTTAATGGAGGTTGAAATTGGAATTTGGGCTGTGAGTGCTTACGAATACTAATTGACCAATGAACCCACAAGTTGCTCGCCCTAAAAACAGTGCTAGGAAACCCCTAATTACCAAACAAACAACATTTCTGTTCTCTTATTTAGCTTCTTTCTTTCATGGTTCAAATTGGCACAAGAGCCAGGCAGCTCAAGACAATCAGGAGAGCTCGGCCACGAGAGGATTTTAATTTATTGACGGCTCTTGCCCTACTGTACAGTCAGCGCTGCTATTCGAGCGTAATGGATGGAACAGATGTTTGACACCGCAGCACCTCTTCATAACTTCACTCTTCAAAAACAGTTTTACAAGTGCTCGCTCGCGTTGGTTCCCATTCAGCACAGGAAGCTGAGGTCATGCTGAAACATGAGGCCCGGGCAGGAGCTTGAACTCATGTGCACTGCAGCTGGGCCCGCGCCTCCCGCGCGCGGCAGCGATCGCGGAGCCGCCGTCGTTCCCAACGCGGGGACAAAGGAACCAAACTGTTGACACCCTCACTGTAACATCTGCACACGGGGAAAACATGAGCCCGTGGCTAAACATCAAGGTTTCCCAGAGGTTAATTTTGTTCATCATCGGTGTGGCTGTTTTTTAATAATTTCTTCGGGTTTTGGTATCAACGCTGAAAAGTTTTCTGGGCTGTATTTTTCTTAGTATTGCTTAGGAGCAATAATTCAAAAAGCAACAGACCTTTTTGATATTCTGAGCTTTACTTTTTTTCTAGATGATTGTTTTAACACATGCTCATCTCTGGATCTGTCAAAAAATGTTTCCAGGCGTACAATGTAGATAATTCTGTGACTTGTTTTAATAAAGATAGCATAAGGTTTGTGCAGTTGGAGGTACTGATCACCTTCTGTTACTTTCCCTGGGAAAACAATTAAGGCATTCAGGTAGGGAGATTTGGTAGCCAGTTTGGAAAACCATAGCAAGCACCAGCCTGGTGTGGTTGGAAATCCCAGATCAGAAGTTTTTCTCCTACTGTAACTTCAGCTCCTTCCCAATACAAGAGCCCCGACAGCCTCGGGGATTTCTCCAGCACTTTCATGAAAACTAATACCTGCCTGCAGCAAGCTGCTGCTCATCTCCCAGCACCAGCACGTGGGCCTTGAACTTTCTGCATCTTTGCTCTCTGCCTTCCATGTACCTTCAGATATAATTGTATTTCTGAACTTGCTCTTAATTAAAGTCAGCCCTTCAGTGACTTCATGGCCCACTCTGGAAGGAAATCTGGCTGTGTAGCGGTAGCTAAAGAGCACAAAATTATGCTTTAAGGTGCTGAAATTGTATCAGCCAGGCTGAAAATGAAGGTTTCTGCAGTTAACTGAAAACTGAAACTCCAAAACACAGTTTGGTCACAGATGTTTCTGTGAGGCTGGACTGGACAATCACCTTCTACCCACCCCTCAAAGTGTTCTGATGGAAGGAGCTGGGTTTGTCCAGGTAAAATCATTTTTTTTTATGCTGCTTTTCCAAAGCATCTGTAGGAAGTTTCCCTAAGAAAGAATCTTCATTTTCCTGCTCCAGCTGCTCTCATGGGCTGTACAAAACAAAAGTCCACTAATTCCTTCAGGAGGCTGTAAAATCTTCTGCCTGTTATAGCAGAAAGTGACCTATCACGTGGAATTCTGGAAATGCGTATTTTTATCTTTGCCCGCCTATTTCCATGGTGATAACATGCACTATTAAAAACAAAATATCTTTTAGAGCAAGATAACATGAATATTTGTGGAATAACACCTTCCCTCCTGCGACAGCAGCAGGAACCTGGGATTGGCAATTCCCACTGTGTTTGTTCCCTCTGCACACAGAGCCATCAGCATAGGAGCCAAGGAAGCCACACCAGCCCTGGCTCCACTGAAAATTATGGAATTACAGAATCATGGAATGGCCTGGCTTGGAAGGGACATGAAAGATCATCCAGTTTCAAATCCCTGCCATGGAACACCTCCCACTGTCCCAGGCTGCTCCATGCCCTATCCCACCCGGCCTTGGACTCTTCCAGGGATCCAGGGGCAGCCACAGCTTCCCTGGGCACCCTGTGCCAGGGCCTCCCCACCCTCCCAGGGAACAATTCCTTCCCAATATCCCATGTAACCCTGCCCTTCTTCTCCTGTCACTCCAGGCCCTTTTAAATATTCCCTCTCCACCTTTCTTGTAGCTCCCTTCAGGTGCTGGAAGGCCACAATTAGGCCACCCTGAAACTTCTCTTTTCCAGGCTGAACAATCACAATTCTCCCAGCCTTTCCTCATAGGAGAGGTCAGAAAAGACCTCCAAGATCATCAAGTCCTCAACCAAATACCACCATGCCCACTAAACCATACAGTGAAATTTTGGATCCCAGTAGTGCCAACACTGAGCCTGGTCCTCAAGGAGGGACAGCCATCCATGGGCCACAGGCAGAGGTTGTGCTCAGAGTTCTTTGCATTCCTCTCCACATAAAAAACACAGGGAAAACCCACAGAAGGCTCCCTCTGCCAGCTTGACCTGATCTCAGAGACGTCCCTGCTCAGGGCAGGAGGGTTGGACAAGATGTGCTTTCAAAGTCCCTTCCAACTCAAACCATTCCATGACCAGCTGGAACATCCTCTGCCGTGCCTGGTTTAACGCAGAGCCTCAACAGCCCTGCCTTCCAAGCAGCCTGACGTGCACGGAAATGCCTTTGCTGTGTTTTTAGGATGCTTTTCAGTGTGTTTTTCTCTGCCCACCATGCCCCAGCAAAGTCCCACTGAACCCAACCACATGGCCAGAGCAATCCTTCCATCCATCCAGTCAATGCAAGAGGGGGGAAAAGTCCCACGTGCGGTTTTCAGCTTTGTTTTCTCAACCTTTAGCAGCTGTTTGTTTGCTCTGGGTCTAACCACGGCCCCTGGCCCCAGGAGGACTTGTGTGATGAAGGACAAGTGGATCATTTTTCCTCTTGCTCTTTCTTGTCCCCTTCAATTGATAACCCGACCTGTCAGTGGCATGAAGAAAACACCAAGTTGGAATTTTCTCCATGGCTGGGGGTTTTCCACAGGGCTTGTGCCAACGTGCAGCCACAGTGGGCAGTTGGTTTAAAACCTATGGAGGGTTCAACAGCATCCAAAGGACAAATCCTACAAATCATCACATTTCTCGTTTGGTGTCCTTGTTTCTTTGGAGCTGGAAAATGCACGACAGGAAAAGTTCCCCAATTAAAGACAAGCCTGCATAGTTTGGTTTGTTGATAGCCTTGCAAAAGCAAACAAAACAACTCCTTACCAAGGTTTGCTAGAGGCCCATAGCTTTTTTTCCTGTGGGAAAATAAGGCTGTTCCATGAAACTGTGGGGAAAATTTGAGCTGACAGCCCAAGATTAAATTCACTTTTCTAACTCGGGGATGGCGACAAGTTGAACAATTCTGGCTTGGCTCAGAGCACTTGGACAGTGGCTGTGCCTGCAGAAGACGTGAGTGTGCCTGGTCGGGGCTCCCGGGGTGACCACAGGGTCCCTTTTTCCCAGGCACAGGAAGAGCAAACATCATTGCAAGCAGAAATCCCCCAGAAAGTCAGAATTTTACCATGTTTCTGGAAAAAAACCCCATGGAGTGGCTGATTAGTCCAGACCAGCCAAGTGACCATAGCAGGCAGAAGATGCCCTTTCCCTGAGTTTTTAAAGAACATTTTGAAATACTCATCGACAACAATTTCTTAAAGAAAATTGAGGCAACACCTTTCCAACTTTGACATGAAAATGTCCTATAGAAATTCTTGCTGTAGAGATTGTAGATGGTGGATCTGGAGTCTGAGGCAGTTCCTGGAGGTGCCAAGCTGTCAAAATGCTCACCCCTCTCCCTGTCTGGCCTGAACTGGGGACAGTTACATGCTTTTTAACCATTTCTGTTGGAAATTCTTGGGTTTAGTCATGCCTTCAGAACCTGAACTCTTGCTCTCATGGCTACTTCTGATACTCCACCTTGGTTTAAGTCTTAGCCCAGATGTGAAACAAGTTTTCTGTGCTCATTGGGAAAGTCCTGAAGTTTACAAGGAGCAAACAGAGCAATGTCAGGCTCTGGGTAGAGACCACGAGTGTGAAATCGAATTCTGCCAATAAATTGCTGCCTTTGCCTTAACATTGCAAGCCATGCTCTGGAGTTTATTTGAACACATAAAATATGCTAAAAGTTTAGCAGCACCACTGTGCAAAGAAGAGTTGGATGAAGTATATATTTTTAAATACAGCAAGTAATAAAATGTTGCGTAAATTCCCAAGAACATCATTTTGGGGCAAGCACAATAGAATGCTTAATGTGTATATTCCCAGGCCTGCTGTTTTTATTCCTCTTTTTTTTTTTTTCCTTTCTCCTGATTTAATCTCTTCACCCAGCTGATGGTTGGCATTATGGGAGCTGTGAGGAAGAGGGTACATCCATAGACATTTCCAAGATCACAGCTGTGGGAAAAGGGGTGTGAGGTGCTTGCAAGTTGCTGCTGCATCTCCTCTGCACTGGTGCAGCTGCATCCAGCTGTGGGAGGCAGCTCAGAGCTGCCATGCACAGGGTGGGGCTGTTGTTGGCAAAAGGACCACAGAAGATAAAGGAAAATATAAAACAAACTGGGAGATCAAAAAAAAAAAAAAAAGGCAAAGATGCCTTCTCAAATTAATTTCCTCCAAATTTATTTCCTTTTCATTTAACTTGGTTGAGAAACGTCCCCGTGGGCTTCATCAGAAAATCAATCTCTCTGTTTTAAGTTCTAAATGGAGTTTTAAGTAGCTCGTCCTGACACTCAAAACTCCATGAGATGCCCAAATTCTCACCAAGGTGGTTCAGGTGTTGTTCAGATCCACTCCTGCAGGTCCAAGGGAAAAGCTGGAGGCAGAATTGCCTCTTTCCAGACCAACCTTTTGGGTCTGAGTCAGGTGATGTTGCCTGCTCCTTTTACAGATCTCCCTGTGGCTGATTTTCTTTAGGGGTCAAATACTCAAATTTAGGATCACACCTTTCAATGAGTGGTTTCATACTTCAGGAGGGTTTTGTTCCCGGGCTGCAAATCAGATTTTGCAACACTATGATGCCCCAGAGGTCTCGTGTGCCCATTGGTTACCTCCTTTTATGCTGCTGCTTTCCAAATAACCATTTTGAATTTATTTTAAAATTAAGAACTGCTCTGTGGTACCTCTAAAATGATGTTCCCAAACTGCTCCCAGTTCCTGCTGTAATCCCAGTTCTTTTGGAACTATTCATTCTGACATGGAAATTGTTATATTTTATTTCTGTCTGTGATTTCTAGAATATTAGTATTTAGTTCTTATGAAGTTTTAGAAATTTTAACTCAGAGAGACCTGTTACTTTATTATGTAGCAACAAATAAATATAACAATAAAAACTGGTACACTGACCCAATTTAGCTATTTTTACCTGTATATATGTATTTAATAAATGCTAATCAGTGGGTACTATTGGGCAACACATCTTCTATGCTGTATTTGACTTAGCTAACACAGTGCAGTACTAAAAATAGAAGAGATGTTAAAATTGCAACTCTTTGGCACTGAGCAGAAAGTCTTTGGCATGCTGAGAACAACTTTTGGTACAGTTTGCTGCATTTGCCCACACGGTAGAATTATTTTTGGCAGGTTTTTACCTGTTCATCTCCCGTGAAATTCCATGGGCTGGAAGAGTGCCCTCCTAAAGAGAGGAATCTCAGCATCTCCAATGAGGGGCCAATTCCCAGCCCCGCAGCATCTTCAAATGGGATTTGGCAGAGATCTGCCTTTTTGGGATTTGGATGGATGGAGTTTTCCCCTCCATGCAGAGCAGCACTGGCAACATGCAAGGCTGCAATTCCCTTTCATCCATTCTCCTTTCCAGAGTGCAGAGAATTTGGGCCTCCAACCATGGACTCCTACCCATGAGCAAAAAGCCTGGAGGTAACAGAGCCTTTCCACCTCCTCCACACCTGCAGATATCAAAGAGAGTCAACAAACCATCATTCAAAGCACAGAGATAGGGGAAAAGTCCATTCCCTGCGCTGGCCTGGCTCACAGATTAAAGGTAATCTGGTAATGAGGACCCAGCAGATGATAATTAATAAGCAGAGATTTCTCTGTCTGATTTACCTGTCATGGACGGAGAATTTCCCCAGGGACAGGAAGGGCTGTTCTAGAGGAACATGGAGTGTTGCCCTTTTCCAGAGTCATCTGATGGAATCTGGAGTGCTCTGTGTGACTGGGGCAGGTGTTAAGGACGGGCTTTCAATTCTTCTTCTCCATGGAGCTCTACATTTACCCCAGAAAACCCAGTCAGGGGGTTTAACCCCCAGCTAACATCACACCAGGGAAATAGATGGAGTTAGACCTCAAAGAACATGGAAATCTGTGTTCTCTGTAGTTCAGGAATAGGTTATAGGAGCTTTTTTTTAAAGGAAAATTACAGGAATCAACTCATTTTAATAGATTTCTGCATAAGAAAAAACCCCTTTGGGTTAAAATGTGGTGTTATTCATTTTGCACACAGAAATACAGATTTTTCTGCATGTATTCAACACGATCCACACAAATTGAAGAGAATTGGGGAAGACTCTTTTTAGGAACTACTCACACTGAATTTAAGTTCTAAATCTTGTGAGACCCTTCCCTGAGTTCCCTATGAAAAAGCTTGCAATAAATACATAGAAATAAAATCATTAAAATGTTAATATAACCTATAAAATCAAACAAAAGACCTGCTGGAGACTGGGTCAAACCTAAATACTATGAAAAACCCTTTCTTAAAACCAAGTCCTGGAGATCTGAATAATTTTCCTTTTAAAATGTCAGTACAATCTTTAGGTTTGGTCCAGTTAAATCTGGAGCAATTCTCCATAATGAAAGGAAAGAATGAATATAAACACATTTCAGTAGGACTTTGGGATCTCTGACTCCTGTCTCTTTAGGGAGACTGTTTTTCCTTATGGCACAGGTCTGGACTCTTAAAGACCTTGCTATGAAATAATGAGTAGTTGAGGAGAGAAAGAGAACAAGCAGTATTACCTTGGAAAATTCACTTAATTAAAGAGACCCAAAATGATGTGTCCATCTATTAATGCTACCAGAAGTAGCCAAATAGATTATCCAGGTGAAAAAGAGGAAAAGAAAAACAACGGAGTCCTTGCCATAGGTGAGAGCTGAGATTTTCCTCTCATGTCACTGATTTTTTGTAAGAAATGATATTTTTCAAGAGTTTCTGCTGCCAAAGGGGCTGGGAGCTCCTGTGTTCAGACAATGCTGCACCACAGAGTTGTGTGCTTTTAATTTAAATCCATTTAATGTCCATTAAATGGAGAGATTAATTGATGTAAAATACGTGGAGACCCCTTCTGATAAAGAGTCACATCACCCAGTGGGGCAGACAGGCATTAACCAGTAAATAATTCCCTGGCATTGGGACTCCCTTCCCTGCAGAGGATCCAGACCATGGAAAGCACCTGTTCTCCACCCTACACGAGGGCTGGGATGGCATCTGCAGCTGGTGGCCACAAAAAGGAGAGGATTGGCCTAAAGAGTGACTCTAAAGATGCAGAGGTGGACAGTGGCTTTGAGAGCAGTGAGAGGAAGCACTTCCCTGGAAATGTCCCAGGCCAGGTTGGACATTGGGGTTTGCAGCACTCTGGGACAGTGGGAGGTGTCCCTGCCCATGGCACAGGGTGGGACTGGATGGGCTTTAAATTCCCTTCCAACCCAAACCATTCCATGATTCTATGAAGACCCAACATCTTGGAAAGCATCATCTGGAAGGACCCAACCAATGGTTCAAAAGCAAATATTCCTGTTTATTTGCCACGGCTTTATTCCACCGCGGGTTCCATTGCTGTGGCAGGTTTCACTTGTATCTGAAAAAACTCAAGTCCTCTCCTTGCACTGTATTTTGTTTGGATATGACCCATTCTCCAATTTTTATGATAAAATGAGAACATAATTCACATATTAGCATTTCCAGACCTGTACAGCTGCAGAATGAGTAAACACTGGAGTGAGTAATCATTATTAATCTGCACCAGAGAAAGAGTGAGAGAGAGGAAAAGAAAAAAAGCACGATTTTGTGGTGTGCTAAACCAGAAAAATATGGTTTGCACTTCTTAAAACATCTCAAATTCTTTTTTTATCTGTGTTTTAGAGGTGACAGAGAAAAATCTATCTTTTAGCTGAACTAATCTCCAATGAATTAATATCCTTTTTCATATAAAAGTGTTGGGGGAAACTTGAAATTGTGGCATAACCTATTGATTACATTATTTGAATTAAGTTTTCGAAATCCTACAGCTGTTTGCTGTCAAGATTTAAACCTACTGTCTATTTTCAGCTGTGCACTTAATACACATTTCACCTGGTGACTCAATAACATTTTAATATAAAAGTACATGATCAGGGAACATATGTTCAGTGTTCATGTGAGGCTTAATAGCGACAGAAGGGGTAACAATTAACAGTTCTGTTTTTTCTGGGTACACAGGGTCCGAGTTTAAAGTTTTTCCTGGGCTGCTTCCAAAAAATCTTTGTTCCTAGTGCCTTGACCTTTGAGGAGTTTGGAATCAATGAGCCACGTTGCCTTCCATAAGGGTGTCAAGTGCAGAATAAAAAACTGCGTCACATCATTTTTCACCGCGGCCAGATGAGGTCTGAGTGAAGGAACAAGGAACAGGAAAGCCAGAACATCTGAAAAATTGACTCTGCAAGCTGGAATGTGATTCTGCAATAAGGGGCAACTCTCCTTTGCTGCTTTTTTTTTTTTTTTTTTTGCCGGAGTAGGCAGGTTGCAGACAGATCTGGGTCTCAGGCTGCCGCCCCTGGGGCCCCCGTGTCAAGGCGCGGTGATAGAGCGCCGTTCATTTCTGCAACATCTGTAACGCATCGAGCGATGTATTAATAGCTCAATATGCCAATCTGCCACTGTGCATTTTGACCTGGTGAGGACCAGGAGCATGGAAGGTCTGTAAGGCAGATGTGGGAACGGCAGCGAGGGCTGAAATTAAAGGCAGACCCTGAGTTTTGCACGGAATTGCGGAGCGGTAGTCCTGGAAGAGGCTAATGCTTCCAGCTCAGTTAGGAGGTTAATAGAGCTAATCTTCTGTATCACTATTATTTATAACATGTTGTTGGACTTAATGTTTATGAAGCTCGAGCTGTATAGTGCACATCCAATTATGTTTTCTTACAGCCATGGAGGGTTTTATGAAAAGGAATATTGAGTGAATGCTTTATTGCTGAAAAATATTGTATTGGTTAGGAGGGAAGTTAATCCAATAGGAGGTAAAAACAGTAACAAAGGATCCAGCAAATACGAGATGCTTTAAATTCATTGCATGACATTCTCACCCTAATTATTAGCCCACACTGGGAATAAAAACAGCACCCTCATCTTCAAGTTATTATTTTTTTTTTCCCTTTCCTCATTTTTATTGCACATTTACATAAGACTTGTACGCCTTGTACTTCTTCCAGGCTGCCTTATAAGGTTTCTTTTAACCCTTTACTTCTCTTTTCCACAGTCGTGCAGGAAGACTCATTTACACCCATGGAGGCAGAGAAAGGCAGGTGACAGCACTGCAGGAGGCTGGGGCAGAGGAGGCCAAGCCACGATGGGCACAGAGGTGGCAGCAGCTTGAATGAAAGCCCAGCAGCTCAGGTGCTCATCCAGCCTCAGCTCCCAGAGCCCCTTGGGTCTGCGAAAATGGAACAGAAAATCTTGAGGGAAAAAAAAAAGATTCTTTTTTTAAAATATCCTGTGTTTCCTGAAAATTTTGCAAGAGCAAGTTTTTCTCATGGCAAGGAGGACCAGCCCACACCTGGCAGCAGAAATGTCCAGTGGATGGTTGAGTAAGGTGAAATAAAAACCTCTTTGAAAAATGCCCTGTCCCTCATGAAGGACCATTGTTATTGCAGTTAGGGAGAGCAGAAAGAATGAAGTGGGGTTTGTGGTTTGTACTTTATGCTTAAAATAAGGAGAGTTAAAGAAAGTCTGACTGGAGGAAAAAGAGGGAAGGAAGGAAGATTAGCCAGTTAATAAAGGAGATTTATGTGAGTGGCAGTGGGTAGGCAAATTGCACTGCTAAATGGGGTATGGACTCCTTTTATGTGGACAAGAGAATTTATCAATTTTCTTTAACTCAGACTGCACCATAATGGTGTCACTGGGGCCTTGGCTGGAGGAGACACCCATCTCATGGAGAAACAGGTCTGGAGACACCCGGCCTGGCTGGCAGAAATTCGGGAATGGTGCCGTGTCCTGCATATGTTTCCAACAAACATTTCTGCTGTGCTGCAGTTTTGATCAAGGCTTGAGATTTTTTTTTGATCTGTACCATGAGTCAAAGGTGCACATGGGCTGCTCCAGCAATTCCTCACTTTCAATGAGCAGCTTAGGAGGACTTTGAGGACTGAGCAAGGCCGGCTGAGATGGGATTTCAGGAGCCTGAGATCCTGGACGATGATGAAAGTCCTGATTTTTGTCATCATTGTCAACCAGACTGGGCAGAAAGATGCAACTCCAGGGCGCATGAGCAGATAGAGCTGCTGTCTGACCCACATCCAACTGGCTTCCAGGAGCATTTCTTCTGTGAGAAAGCATCTGTGTAGCCAGTGGCTGATGAATTCCCTTGGAAGCATTTCTGATTCGAGCTGGTGTTTCGTGTGTTCCTGGTTAAAAGTGAATTTCTGAAAACACATGGGTCATCCCGAGGTTCTGTCTGCCGTTATTGGATTCAGTGTTTCCAGCAGGAATTTAGCTCCTCGTGTTACAGATGATGAGACCTGATGAGCTGCTAGGAACGTGTTATCTGCATGGAGCTGAGCTGGCTCCTGCTCCAGAGCAGCATTTCCTGGAGCAAATCCAATCTGGGATTGCAGGAGCTGCAAGAAAAGCATTTTCCTCCCCAGGCCACATCACTGCGGCTTCACCTCTCTCTGAGACCCGACACAGGTGTAGCTACAGGACCAGGGTCTCAACGAAAAGTCAGAGCAGAATTGTCCACAGGCAGAAATAAATAATCCTCCGTGGCTGGTATTTCATTTATCATTTACGCACTTGAATTTATACTCACCTAAATCCTATACATATGTCCTTAAATGCCTGCAGAAATCTCCGATTTCTCCTCTTCCATTAGGGATACCATCTAAAACCTGCTTTCTATTAAAAACAACAGAAAAAAGCCTTCAGAAAAAGTGCATTCTTTCCCCATCCCCGAGCCATTTGGCGCTTCAGAGAATCATTAGAGAAGTGTGTGTTTTTCAAAGTCAAAAATATTTCCCTCTCCAAATCCCACCCTCTTCTCCAGTGGCTTCTGAGAAAGCAGCAGAGGCAAATACCACGGCAAGAGGAACGTGTGGATGAGGAGTCAGAAGAGCCTCAGTTGTCTGCAAAAGGTGGAGATGGGGCTAGAAGAACGAGGGAAAGGAAATTTGGGATGGCTAGAAGTTAAAAATGCCACTTTCTTGTTGAATCCTGTAAATGGACAGAAGTTCATTGAGGATCACCAGTAGAAAATACAAAAATTATGCTTAATTTTGAGAGAAAATTCCATGTCTATGCTTCAGATAAGGCTGGGGGTAGGATTCCAAAGGGTAGGAAGTTGGCTGACTCCGTTTGTTGCTGGATTTTGGGATATTTAATTAACTTTATTGCAAGATTTTCTTTACCCGTGTAATGGCAAAATGTGTGTTTACATTGTTTCAATGCAAAAATATTGACTTTCAGGTTGGTGTGTTTGAAATGACCAAAGCTAAAATGAAATGAGAAAATCTGGATATTCCACCAAGAAGGCTGGACCAGGAATAGCCTTAAACTACTTGTTTAGCTGGAGGACAAATATGTTTGAAATCATCAAGAGTGGGATTAGGGTTATTTAGAGCTGCTCCTTTTTCCTCTTTGTCAAATCATTCAGGAAAATGAGGCCTTATTATCACAGAATTCAAACTTCACACTGATTCTGAACCATCTCCATTTTGAGATGCTCAATAAAACCAGCACTGCGGGGAAATGTTGTTGCACTTTAGGATTATCCAAAGGTCAAATATCCAGAATAATATAATAGAAAAACACAGCTCCAATTTAATTGAATAGCATTAGGGGAAAAATATTCTAACCTGTAAGACTTTATCATTAAAAAAATTAAAAATTTTAAAAAATCAAGGGAAATGCCCAAACCTCAGAGTTTGTGCTATTTCAGAGCACTCTATGGGCAGCACACTGAGACAAGAGACACCAGGAATTCAGGAGGTCCAGTGGTCTCCCTTCAATCCCAGAAAGTCTCCTTTGGTGTCTGGAGTAAATCTCTGCTTGTCTATGAGAGAACACAACATGTAGCACTTTATTTGTTATTCTGACTGCTCCTAAATCAGGCTGGCTTTTACAAATTCTGGTTCTTTCCATGTGGACCTTCTTTGTCTGAAATTTGCCGGGGCAGAAAACAAAAGAGGATTCAGAATGATTTTTGGCTTTGTCGGCAGATCCATCACATTCCAGACACGGCTCCACCTCAGGGCTCCAGGCCATGGAGAACACGATCCATTAAGGATCAGCAATGCCCATTATGTTGGCTAGTGAGCTAAAGTATCTTGGATCCAAGAGCAGAGTGAAACACTCGGGTCTTCCAAAACAAAACAGTGAATCTGAGCTGGTAAATGCTGAGTTTTGAGCTGTGAGACAGTCTGGAAAGTCAATGTCAAGTGGAGATCCTGCTCACAGAGGAAATGAGTTGTCTTCAGATCTCTTATAAGATGTTTGTGGAATTCTATTGTCTGAACAGTGCTAAGTGTAGGCATTTGAAATTTTGCCATTTTATTTATTTGGTATCAGGCAATGATGAAGGAACCCGAGTGTGTAGTGCAGGATCTGCCACAAACTCCACCACAGAACCTCATATTGCTAAACACATCCATATTATCCAATCGTGTTGCTAAACATATGAGATCTGAAAATAAGATTATCTCAATTTTCACTGTTTTTAATAAGCAGAGCTGTAAAAAAATCTCCATTTGCTCCTCTCCAAACTGTCAGCTCATGAGCCACAAGCGCATTGGAAGAGGTTGTGGATTTCTTCAGTGAGATCCATCCTCCCATCCCAGAGCCCTCAATCCCTCTCTGGTTGCAGTCACAGGAAGAATTTGGGCAGGCCCTGAGGGTGAGCAGTCAGAGGCTCAGGCCATCCCTCCATCCCTGCCTCCCACCACATTCCTGCTCCATACCGGAGGTGACTGGGCAGGGGGTCCCTGCTGGGGTTACCCTGGGCCACTCTCCCTGCTGCAAACAGGAACCTCCAGCAATGCTAAACAAATCAGGCTGCCAAGGTTTTTCTTTCTTTTTTTTTTTCTTTTTTTTTCTTTTTTTTTTTTTTTTTTTTTTGTTCCTAACTTTCCCATAAAAAGATTCAGGTAAATGTAGCATGACGAGCCAATTTAAGCCAATTTCAAAGTTATTTGAGTAATTGGTTATTAAGATAACACTCTCAAATTTCAATTCAGCAATTATCCTCTTAAAGATACAGAATGTAAGTATAGAAGGAAGAGCGTATGTGTTAAAGCTACAGAGGCCCCTTTTCTAAAATCTAAAATGTGGAGATATTTGACAAAACCATGGAGCTCCTAATCTCATTGCACTGAGACTTATCTCCTAGCATGTGCAACCCTTCCATGTTGAAAGCAAGTGTTTCTAAATTTTGGAAACGAAGTTGACTATTATTAGTGCTCATAAAGATTAAGAGACTAAGTGAAGACCCTCCTTTTAATATATGTAAGCTCCTTACCCATAACTTAAGAACCACAAGGGGACAGAACATTGTCTTCCTACAAGGCTGCACTGCAGACTGATGCAGAGTGTGATGATGGAAATAATGGCTTTGGCAGATGTACTTGGTTTGGAGCCAATTTCTCCATCCTAATGAATGGTGGAATTACCACAGAAAAGCTTTACAGCTAAAAAAAAAAAAAAAAAAAAAAAAAAAAAAAAAGAGAGTGGAAAAAAAAGTAGAAAAAAGAAAAAATGTGCAGCTTATTCCCAGTTAATCAACCCTGTAGGATGGATGGCCATGACCAATTATTATTCCCAGATACTACTGGTTAATCAAAAAGCACACAGTTAAAAGGCCTTGCGTTAGCGACTTGGCTGCTGAAAGCAAGAGTGGAGAATCTGCAAATGTTCACCACAAGATTAAGGTTATGCAAATGCTGGGAAGTTTCCTGTGCCTGCACTGTTGCCTTTCAGGAAGGTGAAGTGGGTTTGTTATCCTCAGACAGGCACTGGGTGTTTGTTATCCCTGGAGTGGCACTGGGTGTTGCCATCCCTGGGGTGACACTGGGTGTTTGTCATCCCTGCAGTGGCACTGGGTGTTGCCGTCCCTGGGGTGCCACTGGGTGTTATCCCTGGAATGGCACAGGGTGTTTGTCATCCCTGGAATGACACTGGATGTTTCTTATCCCTGGAGTGGCACTGGCTGTTTGTTATCCCTGGAATGGCACTGTTTGTTACCCCTGGAGTGGCACTGGGTGTTTGTCGTCCCTGGAGTGGCACTGGATCTTTGTCATCCCTGGAATGGCACTGGATGTTTGTTATCCTCAGAATGGCACTGGGTGTTTGTCATCCCTGGAGTGGCACTGGGTGTTTGTCATCCCTGGTGTGGCACTGGGTGTTTGTTATCCCTGGTGTGGCACTGTGTGTTTGTCATCCCTGGAGTGGCACTGGGTGTTTGTCATCCCTGGAGTGGCACTGGGTGTTTGTTATCCCTGGTGTGGCACTGGGTGTTGTCCCTGGAGTGGCACTGGGTGCTCTATTCCTGGCAGTTCCAGATCTGTGGTGTCCTCAGCTACTGCTCAGGACCAACGTTGTGTGGGATGAACGTTCCCCCAGAGCACACAAACCCCCCACACCCCCTGGCTGCAGCCACCAGCCCTGGGCTCTGTCCCCTCCTGTCCCAGCTGGGCCCATGCACAGCCAACCTCTGCAGCTTTCTGTGCCTCCTCACTCCAGCCTGGGAACAGGAGACACCGGGGAGGAAGCAGAGAGAGAATCCTGACAGAGCAGAGGTCGGGGTTTGTTCACATTTTGGCTCTCACCAGCAGAATGCAAAGGGCAGAATCAGATAGGGCAGGAAATATGAAGCTGGGTCTGATTTACTCCTGCTGAAAGTTAACCCCCTTCCACTGGAAATTTCCGTGGAGCCAAGCCAAGTCTCTGCAGCTGAGGATCCGTCCCCTTTGTGTTCAGATCACTTGTAATAATTAAAGATATATTAAGACAGCAGAGAGTGCAGTGTAATCAGGACTGGGAAAAATCCTTCAGAGTTATTTTAGCTTTAGTCCTTACGTTTATTTTTTGTGACTGAGATTGTTTAAATAATACGTCTCCGGAGAACAGAGTAAAAATATAGATTCTAATTTGAATATAGATAAACACTGGATTATATATCACAAAATATGCTGGTGTAGCACAAGCACTACATGCTACATGTTAACACCAGGTATTACGTAACCACAGCACCCAGCCAACTCACTTTTATCGTGCTAATGTATTTTTTACCTCCAAACATTAATATTTTTATATCTATATATATGTGCTGCTACAATGCCATATTCCCAGGTTTTACAGTTTCTCTGCATTTTTCTGGCACAGGTTACAATGGGGGGAAAAACGCCAACTGGAACACGTCGAAAAACAAGATCATAAGGTTTCACTCAAGTTGCTTAAATTATTATGTAGGAGGTATATTATCGACCTTTTAATAAAAACCTTTACAGTCTCCATGGAAACATTTTTACATTGACATATAAAAACATAAATGGAAAAAAAATGTTGTAAAAAAATGAATCTGGTCTCCTGTTCATAAATTAGAGGCTGCCCTCACTGTGTGGTGCCTCATCTTCCCTCCGTTATGCAAATGCAGCTGCTCAGTGATGATTCATTAGCAGAGCATCTCGCTGTAACCTGTGTAGTAAGCCGAGGGATTCGAGAGGTTTAATCCTAAAATAGCTTTTACTCTTTCTGTGAGGCGGTTTCCCACCTACTTTTAAACCAGGACAGCACACCAGTGCATTTGGGCTCGGGTTAAATGTGCAGAAGGTGGAACAACCCTCGCAAGTACCGACTCATAAAATTCAAAGCTCACAAGAAAGTGCCTGCCTGGTTTTTCTCTTTGCTTAAATTAAGAGCCTCTCATCCTGACCGCCCCGAATTTCCAGGAGTTTGCAGCCTTTGCAGCGGAGGAAAAACCTCCGGCAGCCTCAGCCTCGCGTGCTGGAGCCCCGGCAAATTTGGGAAGGGGCGAGGAATCTCAGACACATCATTTGAGATAAGGATCAGTCTCTCCTGATTTGAATTCCAGAGCTCTCAGCTGTGGTCTGCTGACATCTCGTCAGCATCCGTGACATTTACCAGCGGTATCCCGTTTATATCACTCTCAGCTCCAGAGGCCAGATGACAAGATGCAAAGACATTCGAATTCTGATTACAATACAAAGGCAGAAGTTTGTGCTGTTTTAAAAAAAA